>OX439002.1:29705311-29950311 GCA_949316495.1 Amphiduros pacificus
CCAAGATTAGCTATCATAAGCGTAACTATTATGACCACATGATTCAAAGATTATCTATGAGAGATAACAGATACCATGTGAAAGATAGAGTAGCTATATATCATAACCACAAGACTTACATACATTTCAAATCCTAGACTAATTATCATAATCTGCTCTTCATGAAATGATTGAAATATTGTTGAAAGTGTGTTAACTGTTAACCCCTCCTCCCACCCTCCCCCCAAAAATATATAAACAAATAATCATTACTATCTGACGTCACCGATAAGCTTATTTGAGAGTACCTGTAAAATCACACCTCCTCACAGATTGTTTTGCACTCCCATATCACCAAAAGTTATCCTTTTTATGATTCCACTGTGATAACTACTACACAGATTGATGAATATTATGTATGAGTTGTTGTTTGCGATTTCGACAAAGGTGGCACGATCCATTCATCACATTTATCATTTGAGCAAGAAGTGTACAACAAAAGATGGTTGTAGTTTTAAAATTATACGATGTTTCTACCAACTTAACGTAAATTATTGAGAGATATAAATAAATAAATAAATAAAAAAGCTTGTATAGCGCATATACCAGGCTAGGCCTGTTCATAGCGCTCCGCCCCGTAGTATCTCCTAAAAAGGAGGGCTCCTCCTAATATCATTAGGGATGCTGTTCCATAATCTAGGTGCAAACACAGAAAAGGCTCTATCGCCCACAGTTTTCATATTAGTGCTCGGGATCACAAGGTCAAGTACCGAGTTAGAGCGTAAGGTCCTAGTATGACGTTTGCATTCCACAAGTTCAGATATGTAAGGGGCGCCATACCATTTAAGGCCTTCCAGACAATTAATAACACTTTAAAGTCAATTCTGGCTCTAACAGGCAGCCAGTGTAATTCCCTCAGTTTATCAGTAATGTGATCAAATTTCCTCCTGCCCGTGACCAATCTTGCTGCAGAGTTCTGTAATTTCTGCAGTTTCTTAATGTCGACCTCAGGAATCCCAGCTAGGAGAGAATTTCCATAGTCCAGGGTAGATGTCACAAAGGAGTGGATGATTGTCTCCGCAGCCCTATTTGTCAACGATTTCCTAATGGCAGCAATATTCCTGATGTGGTAGTAGCCCTTTTTGCAAATGTTTCTGACCTGCGCCTTCATGTCGAGGTGTCTGTTGAAAATCACACCAAGGTTCCTAACACTGGGGCTGTCATTGATGGAGGTTGACCCAATCTTGAGCCCAGCATCACCAGTAAAGTCCAACCTTACAGATGATCTACTGTGAGCACAGACTAAGAGTTCAGTCTTATTATCATTAAGTTTCATTTTATTCATAATCAGAAAAGACCTAATCCTATTAATACACTCTTCAAGCTTATGAATATATTGATCTGTATTGCCATGTTTATGATTAATGGGCATGTAGATTTGAGTATCATCCGCGTAGATATGATATGCCATGTTGTAATCATCCAGGATGTCAGCTAGGGGTGCCATGTATAGCGAGAACAGAATTGGTCCCAGAACAGACCCCTGAGGTACTCCTGAGGTAATGCCAATAGTAGATGACCTGATGTTTTCAATAGCGACAGATTGCTTCCGATCAGATAGGTAAGCCCTTATCCAGCCTAATGCCTTACCAGTAACCTTGTAACGGTCATGCAGTCTGTTCAACAAGATTTCATGGTCTATGGTGTCAAAAGCAGCAGACAAATCCAAAAGAACCAACATGACCGAATCCCTGTCATCTAAGGCCCTTAGTATATCGTTTTGCACCCTTATAAGAGCAGTTTCAGTGCTATGTCCATCCTTATAAGCTAATTGGAACTTAGTGGTAAGTCCATTTCTTACAAGATGGGGAACCAGTTGAGTAGCTACGGCTCTTTCTGTGAGCTTGGATATATAAGTTAGGTTAGACACTGGGCGGTAATTAGGCATAATTAGCTCGAGGCCAATTTTCTTCAGTAGGGGTATGATTAAAGCCAGTTTCATGGAGATATATCCGCATTAGAAATGCATAAATTAATGATCTGGGTAATTATTGGGAGTAGTATATCCATGAATTCATGAAGCATCCATGTCGGTATTGGGTCAATACTGCAGGATTTTTTAGCTGCTTTCCTAATTAAGAGTCTAGTATCAGAAACCGTAAGTTTCTTGTAATTACTTAACTCAGGGATGTTTCTGTGCCCACCGTTTTCGGCCTCAGTAGCATACCCATTTTTAGCAGTGCCACCTGGTGTCTGAGGCCCTATACCCATATTATCAATTCCAGCTCTGATTTTCCCAATGTTCTCGTGAAAGAAAGTGTTAAATTCCTCGGCTAGATCGCTCAAGTCGTGGTGCACTGGAAGGGGGGTGGATTTTCTTTTACATAGTAAATCATCAATAGTCTTAAATAATTTTTTCGGATTGTTCTTATTCTCCTCAATAATAGTCAGATAATGATCAGACTGCGTTTTCCTAAGAAGTCCATTGTATGAATTTCTCTGTGTTGTAAAATTCTGCCTATCCACCTGCATTCCAGACTTGTTCATTTTCCGCTCCAGGTTCCTTTTAAGTGCCTGTTCCTTTTTCAGTTGATCATTCATCCACGGTGCCGCGGTTCTAACAGTAATTTTGATGCGCTTGATTGGTGCATGACGGTCCATTAATTTGGTCAAGCTGTGATTATAATAATCAATTAGTTCCGTCGGGGATTTATTTATCCAAGCATCGTTATTTGAAAACAACAGGCGCAAATCAGAGGCAAATTTAAGCATATCGATTTTCTTATAATTTCTGCAAAAGATGTATTTCTTCATATTTTTAGGTTTAGATGCATTTAGAATTAGAACAGCTAGTTTGTGATCAGAAACATAATCATGAACTTCACATTTCTTGATAATTTTACTACTTTGCAGATTAAACACAAGGTCAAGTGTATTACCCAGAATATGAGTGGGTTCCTTTACCCACTGGTTCATAGAAAAAAGTGAAAGAACTTCATTAAATTTCATTACATCAGGCATGTCCGGTTTGTTCATATGAAAATTGAAATCACCAAGAAATATGACCTCACGTTGCAAGGTGGCATAATATGCCAGTATGTCAAAAAGGTCATCAAAGAATTTAGAGTAAGTGTACCTATTTTTCTTAGAGGGCTCAGGTCTATAGACAGTTATAAAAGTAATTTTGGTTTTTTCCACAGATATAGTCACTTTAAGAAATTCCATAGTGGTCGTGCTTAAAGAGGGTTTCTCAATAGTCATATCGAGTTCAGGTTTGTAGAGCACCCCAACACCCCCCCCTCTGCCATGAGGACGGGGAAGTGATAAAAATTCGAGACCTCCATTTTTTAATCTGCCCAGGGTTAAATCCTTATTTGTATCATTTATCCATGTTTCAGTAACAAATAATGCATCTAATCCCTTCTCTTTGAAGAGTTCTTTGGCCAGTAATGTTTTGTTAGTAATGGATTGGAAATTAGCATGGCCAATAGTTAGGAATCTGTTTGAGTCCCCAGTATTCCCAGTGGTTTTAGTCCCATTTGTATTGTTTGCGGCGGACCTAGCGGCAGGGGCTTGAGAATGTATACTAAGAGCCTGATATCTGTTTGAGATATTAATATTATTAGTTTGACGATTGGCGGCGCCACCAGGCTCCCACGCTGGCCGCGGTCTCATGCGCAGCCTGCCGGCGATCCGGGTAGTTGCACTCTTTATACACGGAGGTTGTGCGCCGTTTGCACGACGCCGGCAATTTTTAGGCAGATTAACCAATGGATTAGCACAATTTCGAGGATTTACCTTCCTTTGTATATGTAGTGGATTACCGTGACTTATTTGGACTATTTTACACAAGGTCGGAGCAGTTATAAATTCAGGGACGTGACGATAAGACCTGCCGGACTTTTTGTTATTGTGTGTACCATTTGAGAGTGTATTAAGTTGAACTACATGTGAGTGGAGATTATGCCCAGCACAGAAACACCCAGCCCTGAAACTCAGCTTAGACAGATTCGAGGTAGGAGTAAAAACAATTTTATATTCATTTTTTGCAAACTTCTGATGTGTTTTTAGGTTTGAGATAAGGAACCCGCCAGAGCCACCTAGTGAGTGGTGAGTGTGTGACGTCATAGAGAACTCCCTTTCAAGGGATAGTATTTTAAAAAGATCAACTTTATATATGTCAACGGGGCGAATTAACACTGATAAATTGCTGATGATTGACATAGGGCAGTCAGATAATGAACCACTAGAAATGAAAGTTTGGGCATGATTAAAGCATAGCAGCGTAGTTTTTGTGCCAATGTTAAGATCATACACATTTATTGGTATATTATGGGCAGTGACAGTACAGTTTAGATAAGGCCTTGTATGCAACAAACATTCACAAACACAAAAAGAGGTATACATTTGCAAGTCACAGTTTTCATTTTTATCACAAGAAATACATAGTTGTTTTTTACATAGTAAGTGTAGGCAAAGATCAGAGTCCGTGTATGTTCCAGTCATCAGTTTACAGCTATTGGGAGGCTCCGGCTGGTCCCGTCAGGTTGTTGTGGTAGCAGAGGCAGCGGAGGCGGAGTGAAGATCGATGCACCGTAAGAGTTCCGCTTTGCCCTTCTTAATCTGTTCCAGTGTACCATCAATCGTCGCCAACTTAATCTTGATATTGTTGCGCACAGCGTCGTCAAGATGAAAATTGGCACCTGTGACCTCCTGCATCCAGCGTACATTAGCTCCGCCTTTGCCGATGATCTTCCCTGGAAGGTTGTCAGGTACAATCATAAGCTCAGCCAAGCCAGATGCAGGAGGCCTAGGTTTCCTGTCAGCTTTAGAAGCCGTGGAGGTAGCACCCGTAGTAGCCGCAGAGGTAGCACCCGTGGTAGACGACTCATCCTCATCAGGGAGGATGACATTGGGCTGTGTAGGTAGTACAAAAGGTTGACACTTGGGGGGAAATGGGGTGTTGTTCATATATCTTATAAGAAAATCTACGGTAGATGGAAGCATCATATTGTCAGGTGTCCAGAAATCACCGATAGTGTCAGCGTGGTACTCCTCCACATTTGCAAATGTGTAGCCCGGTAGCACCTCCTGGTTGGTGTCCAGGCAATTATTGAACACCAACCAGTTTACTTGCATACTACTCTCCCTAGGCGGGGGTGGTGGAACTACAGTCACAGTAGGCCCCTTAGACCTAATGGCCTCAAAAAGGGGAGCAAGTATAGCGAAAGCATCGACACCCTTCAAGCCCTTCTTGATGGAACCACAGACACGTGACTGGCCTGGGTTAGCCTATCTGATCTCCTTGCTACGAACTCCAAGTTTTGGGTGGTAACCATGGTAACTGAGTCGGACCGGAAAATCCCAGCCGCGATCATTTCCTCGTTCCCGTCCTTGGGTAGGATGACTAGTACTCTGGGCTTGCTGGCATCCACCTCAGAGTTCGAGGACAATTTCCTTACATCAGCCGCTGAGGGGAGTAAGCCTCTGATCATCTTCTGTTTATCCGCTAGGGCTAGTTGCTTTTTCGTCAGTTCAGACGTAAGAGTGACTATTTTCTTGCCCTGTAAGGTAGACCTTGCAGCCAGTTCAGTATTTTCCCGACAAGTATCCTGATACATCAACTCCAAGCGTTCGTAACTGGCACGTAGACGTACCAGCTCAGAACGAGGGGAAGCATCCAGTTTAGGCATCTTTATCGGAGGCTCCTCGACGGTAGGCCCAGCTCTCTCCACGGCTACCGCCTCCTCCATTCCCATATTCAGATCTAGTACATGCTTCTCAGCCATTCTGTAGAAGTAATCAGACATAGAACGTGTAAAGATGGCTGAGCAATAAGGAAAATACAGTATTTCACCAAGTTAGAGTATAAAATATTTCACCAAGTTATGATAGAGTATTTCAAGTAATATAAACTGTGTGTACCTTGCGTTAGCAATAAGAAGTAGGCAGATACTAGCTGTGAGGAGTAGGCAGATTCTAGCTGTCGAACACAGGGCAGTACTGTACATTCAGTCAGGCACGTGGCGTAGACAGTGCACGTGGTGTCCAAGAAACGGACACCTATCAATTTAAAAGTCAGTGAGAAAGTTTTCCAGTTAATCAAGGAGAGTTCCAGTGTAATAATGTAAATATGTATTCACACTACAAATGAAAGAACCAATAATGTGAAAAAATTTACCTTGTGGAACCAGTGAGGAGTTGACAAACAATGGCTATCGCATGCAAGGCGATACGGAACATCCAATATAGGCACGTGTCAGTAAGTAGTGCACGTGGCAACCAAGGGCAGTTAACTAGTAACACCTGTTTCAACGGTTGAGACTAGAAGAGAACGTGCAGGGTTGAGAACAGGGATTATATAGTGTAAGTCAGCTGACCACCCAGAGTCACACAACCTTATGCAAGATAAAGCAGAAAGGGGCGTGACTAAGAGGGTCAATTGAGTAGAATACAGGGATTAGCTACAAATAACGTATGAAATGAGGGAACGTATAAGTGGTATATTGGACGGGTACACAGGAACAAAAAAATTTACACCAGGTGTGATATTGGAGTGAGAGAAGGTGCAATAGACCGGCCGAGGGTTCAGTGATCCGTTTCAAAAGTTCAATATCAAGTTAGACTATTTTGGAGAATATTTAGTTTTACAATACGCCCAATTTAATATGTAGCAAGTTTCAGATTAAAGGAACAAGTAGATAGAAGCCAATAAATTGTATAATGCAGCCAGGTACACCCGTACGTGTGGGAGTGAAAGAAGGTAGCAGTGAGATCAGCAACGAGTGCAACAGAGAGATTTTTGTCAAAGATAATTTGTTGAGATATTCAGGGTTCAAAGTAGAATGTTGGTTGTATTTGCAGACTATACACAGGAATGTGTATATAAGTAGGTAGGGTGTCAGTGACTACGCAATATTTCTGGATATTATGTAATCATATGCCGTCAAACTAAGAATGTAGCGTGAAGGCAGCAAATCAGGTGAAAGGGAGTGAGAGAAAGTGGCAGATTATCAATGGACGAGTGCCGACACACGACCAGAAAATAACTGTCAATAGTTTGATTAAAAGTTTCCAAATATCAGATTATAGCACTTGAAAGTATAATGGGTGCAGAGCCGGTAGGATTTGATGGGTATACACAAGAATGTGTGTATTGTAAATATGCTTGATCAGTAATTGCGTAATATTTCAGTATACCACGTCTTTGTTTGCTGTATAATTACTACGGCCTAAGAGTGTAGACCAACAGTAGACTCAATCCAAGAGTGTAGATTGAGAGAGGAGGTACAGAGCCGAGGAAGAGTGTCCAAGACTCGTGTAGTAAAATAATTAACTTGAAAAGACAGAAGGCAGCAGAATGGCCGCGGGATCTGTGTTTCCATAAAACAGTGTAATCTCCAGGTCACGCAGCCAGACCACAACGCTACCGGTCAGTCCAAGTAGTCAGAAAACTGTACTTAATCGGCAAAATTTGGCTCCAAAGTGCCACTTATTTGCACAGGACAGTGTACAGTGCGCTCAGGAGTCAGTAATGAGTCAGAATTGATGATATCAGATCCAGTAAACGATATTAAACTACGAAAAACGGGAGCCGATGAAAAGCTGGTCCACCATTACCGACGCATGCGCACTATATATAGAGATATTGCCATCTGTATAGCATTATAATGACCCCATTGGACCACTGTATATAAGCTATAATGGCCCATAATGGCACAAAAGTGTCGCCAGGCAAAACATAGAAGTTGCTGTTCATCTACAGAAAATGTTGCTGGCAGCAGTTACCAGTAACCTTTGCTGTGAATCAACGGAAAATTTACTGTTACAACTATATACAGTGCATGGAACCACAGGTGGAAGACAGCAACACATATGACAGACAGCGATATGAGTAAAGGACATGACAAACAGCAACATGAGCGAAAGACAGAAACACCTTTGGCACAACACCCTTGGTGCAATGCAGTAACACAGGGGAAATGTAGATATATATATATATATATATATATATGTATATATATATAGTTATATAGTTAGTTTTCCTGGTCAGTGGATTTCCAAATACATGTAAATATATGCTGTGGTATTAAGTAGGTGACAAAGAGCCAATGCAAGGTGGCAGCCATGTTCTCTCATGGGGGGACATGGCTATTTTCGCCAGGGCTTCTGCATATTTTCTGAACAAAGGGATAACATGCTGCTTGGTAACATAGAATGAATATAATTCCACAGGCAAAACTAAATAAATGTTCATTTATATTAGTTATAGGGAACAGCTAGCTTATCCGCTTGACAATCAGAGGTACACACTACATAAAGGTATATCACATAACATATCCGTTGCCAGCCTCTAGATTACAGGACCTATTTTCAATAAGCTAAGATAGACGAGATTCGTAGATATATTCATATCATATTTTATAAAATAAAAAATATAGATTATACCAGATGGTTTGTGTGATCAAGTTTAAACGGAACAAACATGATATATACCCTCTTGGTCAGTTTTCATACATTGGTCAATTTTAAGATTGACCCTTATATATTATCAATAAGCTCCAGGATTATTATTAAGTGCTATTATTAAGTGCAATTCTCTCTGGAGATACGGTCAAGTTTAAATAACTACATTCAGTTATACGGTCAAGTTCAAATAGCTGCATTCAAACAAGTTTAGCATCACTGTCCATAACAAAGTCTCATTAGCCCCTCTTATAACCTATGTATAAATTACTATCACAATATTACGCCTACGCCATTAACGTTCATAATAATGAACAATAGAAATAGTATGTTCATATACTATGTGCCATCCATATTTCATATTTTATTCCTTTGCTAATACTAATTATATGTAGCTTCACACCAATATTCGTGTTGTGATGCCATATGGTAAATATTATTTGTTCACTCTTCTCTTTCTATCTTGTAATTTTACACTCCACCTCTGGTAAAAAGCCGTCAAAGCAAAATGTCAAACTTTCCACGTGACACATGTCTTGTTGAGCGAGACTTGCTGAGACGTCTGACAAAAATCTTTGTAGAAATGATGCATGTCATTAAGTGATGGTATTACATAAAAAAATTGATCAGCGTAATGATGTTCACTCGGCTTAATATCTACCTCTTACCCAGACAAATCAAGATTTTAATTGACAAGATTTGACTTTGAAAATGTACACGAAGAAGCTTTAGCAAGCAGAATTTCAAATATTAACAAATAAGTAAAAGAATAATCATAGAAAATCACAGCAAAATTATGAAAATTTAAAGAAAGAGCAGCAATCTGTAATGTCAGACAATGCCATCTTAAGTTTCATATTGATTATTGCAATTCGCTTTCCAGTTAGAAGCCACAAGAGTGCTATATATCTATTAATCATTTATTTCCCTCCTAGTTGTAGTAATTTTAATTTCAAATTTCAATTTATCCCAGCTGGCTATCATAACGGACATTACTTATGTGGCCGTATACATCTAGGTTGAAAAGTAAGATGCGTAGATAGCCGTATTTTTTCTTTCCAGATTAATGAAATCGACACAAAATTAAGATTTTTATAACGTATCTTTCTTAATATGAAACTATTTTAGGTACAATAATCCGTTTACGATTTGTTCAAAACAACTGTCCTCTCTGGTTTGGAAATGCAAAGTAATATTTTTAAATGGAATAATCTTTTTTTATGTGCTCTTATGTGCATCATATAAATTTATTCTTTATTGATTCAGGGTGCATTTTGAAGAAGGATGGTTTGTGAGAGTATATCGTATGTGTTCTATTGCATGGCATAATGCACAGAACTTTCTGTCAATATGATGTTTCAAATGATTTTTTAAAAAATGTAAAGGATACTTTTCATGCAATGATGAGATTGTACAGCATTATGAGAAGCTGGGAACCTTACCTTTCACTTTCTTACAATATTTCTTTCGTGAGATTTAAATTTGTGTTCCGGGAAAAAATAAGAAATGGAACATTCTAAATAGAACAATCCAAAATAAGATTTCTCTACAACGTTTAAAAATTTTGTGCCCATGTTGCTCAATTACTCATAATATTTGCAGAAAACCACAGAATAAAAATAGCACTCGGTCAGACGCTATTTATTTCTCTTATTCTATCAATAGGTCTTTTTTAGTGTTTGCAAACGCTCTGCGTTTACTAGAAGGCAGATATATCAATCAATGGGACGCCTAAGATAAGGATTGAATGATACAGAACAGTGATATCAACACTTCAAGGACATGAAAGTAAAATATAAAACTTTATACATGGATTAAAATCTTCTCATCTAAGGTTATGATTTCAGCTTTCATCCCTTTAGTTGCAATTTGCTTGTTTATCACAGAAATGGTTTTCATAACATTCATTAATCAATTTCGGCACTATCTTTGCTTTTCGGATTCCACATGTTTTAGAGATTTTGAGCTATATCTCCATCCATTTACGGCTGGAATGTTTTAAATTCTTTCTCAGCTTTGGCTGCCAAATCCATCCGCCGCTAGCCGCATTCAACTTTGTAATCTCCTACGCTGGTACCATACCAAATAATTTCCTTTTAAAGTTTGGGTTTGGAATTTTCTTTTAAGGGAATGACACGTGATTCCTAATTAGTAGACAATTCTTTAGTTTACGTTTAGTGAAGGCACGTAGATTGCTAAAGCAATAGTTTTAAGAAATGATCCACACATTTGACCCTTAATTGATTTAGAATGATTCATTAAGAAATGTAGTAAATCGGGGTAACAACTTATCATAACCTCTATTAAAAGCCACTTGATGATGGGATATATTTCATAATTTTCTCATGATCTATCATTCATAACAAATTCAACCTCTTCCGTTAATGATGGCTTGACGGGTAAAATGTTCAGTATGTTCGTATATCTTTATCATTAAATTATTTTTTACTTTTTTCAATATAAACCTGGAGTGGCAAAAACATTCACTCATAAAATATTAAACATAATTATCTTTTTTAGATAGAGATCCTGTTTTCAAGAGTGACTTTAAGTACCAGCCAATAAGAAGTTCCATATTAAACGCCTAAATATAGTAATAATGTGTTGAAATAAATGACAGACCAAAATGAGACCAGGAAGAGGGAGATATCTTAATATTAGGGCAAACGCCTATGGTTTGAGGTGTACAGTCCCATGGTTTGCAGAGGGCTGTTTCGAGGTCACGCATATTACGGTGCTTTCCCAGCTTGAATGCAGGTTTCACAAATGATTTTCACGGTAACCTAATAGATGAGGAAGCTGCTCCTTAGTTATAGTTTCACCTCCCAAGTCAGAAATATCGATCACTTTTGGAAAAAAAATGTCATATTTTTATTCTACGGCTTTGGAAACGAACTATTTCTAAAATACAGGAATCGCCTTTATTACTGCCAGATCAACATATATTAAGCCTCAACGCGTTTCTTTTGCATGTGTGCAAACTCTTTGGGCAGAATTCCTTGAGTAAATTACCGTGAGAATTACAGTAAAATTTGGAGAATAAACTCCTTACAGCAGCAACCAAAACCGTCAAAGCAGTAACCAGGTCATCGACATCCAGATTTCTCCTGTTATAATTGAATTTACATTAGCTACCTTATATAAATTATATCATCGAAATATGAACATTACACAGATTTCCTTTGTACCCTCAACATTCTAAAATGAATAGCACATTATAATTAATGTGTTTTATCTTTAAGAAGCTACAGTGAAATTAATGGTATCGTGACATTAACATGTCAATATCAATCCTTTGCTTGTTTTGACTCTTAAAATATATTCATTTAAAATGCATGTTCATCATTGCAAGCTTAAGAAAACATTAAAGCAAGGTGACTCTTTCTGTAAAAAATTACCCTTTTTAATATTATTCTTTACATTTTACGTCTATAAGCCATTGCTGTGGTCTATTGCTTCATTTGCACAATATTGGTTTCAGAATAACCAAATGTTTTAATCTCTTTACTTTAACAGAAACATACATGTATAATCTTATATATTAACGGACATGCCAAATGGTTACCAAACTTCCGGATCCTGTGTGCTACTCGCAGAGGATGTAACCGCAACATTCCCATCATCCTTGTAATCAACACACTTCCGTTTTCCACCCGGCTGTAAAGTTTTTTGTTGATTGTACACACATGCACCTTTCACATTGAGTAAATTTACTTAAAGCTAGATTGTGGTGTAGAACATGAACACAAGTCATATGCTTGCGAGACTGTACATATTCCGGAATTGCTTATGTATTGATTAGATATAAGCTTGCACGAGAAGTTGCATTTCTAGCTTGTTTTATCAAAAAAGAACATGCACGTTTTGTTTGCACGATGATCATCTTGTTTTGGATAGATTTTATCCTAGAAATTGTATCTGGAACTATCGAGATTTATTTTTAAAAGAGGGTCCCCAACTCTCTACATTTGAAAAAAATATTAAACTCGCTTGTGTAGAAAATGTTTTGTATAGAAAATGTTTTGCTCCCGATTTTGTAAAAATGATAAGAATGTGTTTTAAAAACTTGGTTCTATATATTCGTTTAGTGTGTATTATAATATTAAACACGTTTCATATAAGGCTGGTATCACACTAGCCAAATCATTACAACTGCTGTGGTTTCTTTCTTCGCAGTGCATTTTGTTTAGTTTTGCTTTGCGTACTTGGTTTAAGAAGCATTCGGTGAAGTAATAAGACAACCTTTATTCAATAAAAAAACAATCGAAAATGTCATATACAGCATCAGTTAACAACCGACTGCTATGACGCAAACACGGCTGACTTGTCTTTTTAACAGCATGTTTAAATGACGTGCTTAAATGGAATGCTTAAATGACATGCTTCAACAATGTCCCACATGTGTCAACATTGTCCCACATGTGTCAACATTGTTCCACATGTGTCAACATTGTCCCACATATGTCTCATCATTGTCCCATATGTGTAAATATCGACCGACAAGAATCAACATTGTCATCATGGATCATGTGTTCTTAATAAATTCTTTTGGGCTTTCAGGCTGTGGTATTTCATGTTGAACGATACCTCTTGGCAATATGCAACTGAAAGTAAGGGAAACATATACGGATTATCTTATCTTTGCTATTTTACCTCACAGATTACGATTAAACAATTAATTGTGTATATGGTTTTGGTTTAAAAGCTATAGTTGAAACCCAAAAGACATCTGAACACTCCCCTCAGGAAATTATATCATAATTTAACAAAAGCAGCATACTTTTTAAAACAAAAGTGCAAGTGATGGATTTGACATGCGGTAATCCGACACAAACCTCTGATGAAGATGGCACTATAAATTATTTAACATGAGAATCTCAGTCAGAAACATCTGGAAGGTAAACAAGAGCCAATTAACAAAATTGCATAGGAATGTCTTCTTGTCAAATTCATTTAAACCTGGGTGAGATAAATGAAAGGGAAGACAAACAATGAGTGGATCTCTTAATGGTTGACACTTTGCTTTCAGATTTAAGTTTCTGCAGATAATGAGTATGTCACATCCTTAATGTATACTAAATAGGGTGTACAGGAAGGTGTCTGTCATTTTCATTTGAATCACGTCTGTTTTCATTCATCTAGAAGACCGCTGAGTGAGGAGATTAAAATAGTGAAAGATTAAACAAAGAAAGACTTAACCTAGTTTTATTAAAATCATGTACATGAAAATAGATCGGAGGTTTTATCATCAAAATGATATAGCTAGGTCACAGATAGGAATTGGATACAAGCCCATCATTCAAAATACACAAATTGTTTCAAGCTTACAAGTAAACTTGAGCTTTTTGATTGTCATAAATGTAAATCTATTGCAAAAGGTAATGTCACGATCCTGTAAAATACGACTGTATAATTTTTATGATTTTTTTAATAGCTGATGATTGACCTCGATAAGTGTGTTCATAATTTATATTCATTGGTATACACTGCATATTTTACTTCTGTTAATTTACAGCAAACGTTGCTGGGAGCTAACATAACGTGGTATTCTTGTATGCATATATTAGAGAAAATATCAAACACTGAGAGGAAAGAAAGGACCTTCGTGGGGGGATTAAAGAGTTGAACAGTGGATAGCAGCAAATGAATTCGCATATTTTATGTTAAGGTTAAAATCATTTGTGATAGCCCTAACCAAGATGTAAAGCACTGGAACCAAAATGGCCAAATGTTAGTAGTAAATCAAAACGTCTGACGGCTTTAACATGAGATCGTTAAAAGCACCCGTTGCTGTAAATTGGTCACTATAATGCATCTATAGTAACTTGTTTTGTTAAATTCTACAATTTTTCTCTAAAAGAGATTCATTAACAGTATTCATTTTTGTAGATATTCAGGTGTTGTTATGTGAACATGTTATACAGAACAAATATCTATTTAATGACAGCAATAGTTACCTTAATTAAGAGACAGGAAAAACTGATATAAAAATTCAGAGAAATGTAGAAGTTTCCAAATACAACGAAGACATAACTGACATAAGATGAGTAGCAGTCATAGGCTCCGGGTAATCAAAAAATCGTGTTCAGGTCTTGAGTTAAAAAAAAAACTCAAAAGATCCCAAAAGGTATCTAGGGGTCATATTATGAGCGGCCGGTTCTTCCCCCCGGCGTCATGTGATTTGTGAGGCATCATCATGACAAGTACAACATATTTCTCAAATCATGACAAGCAAAACGTATCTCTCAGATAAAGGCAAGCACCACCTATCCCTCTGATCACGGCAAGCACCATCTATCCCTCTGATCATGGCTAGCAACACCTCTTCAAATCATAGCAAGCGACACCTATCCCTCTGATCATGGCAAGCACCACCTATCTCCCTGATTATGGCAAGCAACACTGCCCACCTATGGCAAGCGACACTTATCCCTTTGAAAATGGCAAGCGACACCTATCTCCCTGATCATGGCAAGCGACACTTATCCCTCTGATAATGGCAAGCGACACCTATCTCTCTGATCATGGCTAGCAACACCTCTTCAAATCATAGCAAGCGACACCTATCTCTCTGATCATGGCAAGCATCACCTATCTCCCTGATCATGGCAAGCACCACCTATCCCTCTGATCATGGCAAGCACCACCTATCCCTCTGATCATGGCAAGCACCACCTATCTCCCTGATCATGGCAAGCGACACCTATCCCTCTGATCATGGCAAGCACCACCTATCCCTCTGATCATGGCAAGCACCACCTATCCCTCTGATCATGGCAAGCACCACCTATCTCCCTGATCATGGCAATCAACACCTCTTCAAATCATGGCAAGCACCACCTATCCCTCTGATCATGGCAAGCATCACCTATCTCCCTGATCATGGCAAGCATCAACTATCCCTCTGATCATGGCAAGCACCACCTATTTCACAGATCATGGCAAGCAACACCTATCCCTCTGATCATGGCAAGCACCACCTATCTCCCTGATCATGGCAAGCAACACCTATCCCTCTGATCATGGCAAGAATCACCTATCTCCCTGATCATGGCAAGCACCACCTATCTCTCTGGTCATGGCAAGCACCACCTATCTCCCTGATCATGGCAAGCAATACCTCTTCAAATCATGGCAAGCAACACCTATCCCTCTGATCATGGCAAGCACCACCTATCTCCCTGATCATGGCAAGCACCACCTATCTCCCTGACCATGGCTAGCAACACCTCTTCAAATCATGGCAAGCACCACCTATCCCTCTGATCATGGCAAGCATCACCTATCTCCCTGATCATGGCAAGCAACACCTATCTCCCTGATCATGGCTAGCAACACCTCTTCAAATCATGGCAAGCACCACCTATCTCTCTGGTCATGGCAAGCACCACCTATCTCCCTGATCATGGCAAGCAATACCTCTTCAAATCATGGCAAGCAACACCTATCCCTCTGATCATGGCAAGCACCACCTATCTCCCTGATCATGGCAAGCACCACCTATCTCCCTGACCATGGCTAGCAACACCTCTTCAAATCATGGCAAGCACCACCTATCCCTCTGATCATGGCAAGCATCACCTATCTCCCTGATCATGGCAAGCAACACCTATCTCCCTGATCATGGCTAGCAACACCTCTTCAAATCATGGCAAGCACCACCTATCCCTCTGATCATGGCAAGCATCACCTATCTACCTGATCATGGCAAGCAACACCTCTTCAAATCATGGCAAGCAACACCTATCCCTCTGATCATGGCAAGCACCACCTATCTCTCTGGTCATGGCAAGCACCACCTATCTCCCTGATCATGGCTAGCAACACCTCTTTAAATCATGGCAAGCACCACCTATCCCTCTGATCATGGCAAGCATCACCTATCTCCCTGATCATGGCAAGCAACACCTCTTCAAATCATGGCTAGTGACACCTATCCCTCTGATCATGGCAAGCGACACCTATCTCCCTGATCATGGCAAGCAACACCTCTTCAAATCATGGCAAGCACCACCTATCTCTCTGGTCATGGCAAGCACCACCTATCTCCCTGATCATGGCAAGCAACACCTCTTCAAATCATGGCAAGCACCACCTATCCCTCTGATCACGGCAAGCATCACCTATCTCCCTGATCATGGCAAGCAACACCTCTTCAAATCATGGCAAGCGACACCTATCCCTCGGATCATGGCAAGCGACAACTATCTCTCCGGTCATGGCTAGCGACACCTATCCCTCGGATCATGGCAAGCATCACCTATCCCTCTGATCATGGCAAGCATCAATTATCTCCCTGATCATGGCAAGCAACACCTATCTCCCTGATCATGGCAAGCAACACCTATCTCCCTGATCATGGCAAGCAACACCTCTTCAAATCATGGCAAGCACCACCTATCCCTCTGATCATGGCAAGCATCACCTATCTCCCTGATCATGGCAAGCAACACCTCTTCAAATCATGGCAAGCAACACCTATCCCTCTGATCATGGCAAGCACCACCTATCTCTCTGGTCATGGCAAGCACCACCTATCTCCCTGATCATGGCAAGCAACACCTCTTCAAATCATGGCAAGCACCACCTATCCCTCTGATCATGGCAAGCATCACCTATCTCCCTGATCATGGCAAGCAACACCTCTTCAAATCATGGCTAGCGACACCTATCCCTCTGATCATGGCAAGCAACAACTATCTCTCAAATCATGGCTAGCGACACCTATCCCTCGGATCATGGCAAGCATCACCTATCCCTCTGATCATGGCAAGCATCACCTATCTCCCTGATCATGGCAAGCATCACCTATCTCTCTGGTCATGGCAAGCGACAACTTCTCTCAAATCATGGATAGCAACACCTATTCAAATCATGGCAAGCAATACCTATTCAAATCATGGCAAGCAATACCTATTCAAACATGGCATGCAATACCTATCTCTTAATTCATCCTTTAGCATTGACTTTGGTACCTTTATAGTGCTATCCAAAATGAAACCAACATTCTTGCCTTATTTCGCGAATTGATAAATTTGTTTATTTGGGGTTTTACATCACTTTCAACATTATTTCAGTCATTTCGTGATGAGACCTACTTGTAACAGATATAGTGCTGCCTCACTGAATTGTCACGTCGCAGGTCCTTGACATGACAACCCACCCGGTCACAGATTTACAAGGATAACAGGTTAACCCTTTTGGCACAGGCCTCAGCTCGTATGGGAAATTGAATCATGAATTCAATCTCAGCACGGCCGGGGTTGAACCCACGACCTTTGGATCACCACAGAGGAACTGGCGCTCTAACCAACTGCGCCACGGCCCGTGGCCGCGAATTGATAAAATCAAAATAAATAATAATAGAAGCATAACATTGTGTGATGTTTTCCTTAAGAGAAATACAACCTAAGGGCGCATTCATCCATATATAATGACGACATTAGAATATATTTGAAATTTTTGATATTGTTCTCAGGCTGGATAGAACTATCCAACTCAGGAAGTTTCTGTCATTTAACACACTAATAAAATGATAATGATGGCATTTGGGTTGATATACATTTGTCCTGATGCAGCTCCTTTGTGCCAATTACGAAACTTTGGTCTGAATTGAGTTCCCAGAAAGAACATGTATTAAGAAAGTTTTGCTTATATTAGCGTTAGCTCTTTGATATATGATAAGAAACACCATTTGGAGGTCAGCTGTTCTGTGATGAAACACTCTACATTGAACACCGACAGAAAATGTCTCATGTCAAGGGATGTACGTTTTGAATAATTCCCATTAATTTGTAACACGATTAGTTCTCAGTATGATAAAGTTCTTTGAAAGAGTATCCATCAAAGATAATTTTTGCCGAGATTTGTAAATAGAAAGACCAATCAATTGTCTAATGGTAACTTGGAAGATGATTGTGAAAAGCTAGAATTATCTCAAAATTAATACCGCCCTTGTCTGAGACGTTCCATTATTCTTGTATATATAGATACATCTATATTAGACTTTCTGGCATTATCTGACATTCTCAAGGTAAAATAATTAGATTTGGACGTGAAGCTATTCAAATAAATGTTTAGTTTTACTTTGTTTTATTATTGTGTTTTATGAATATATTTGCGGATGTACATAATACAATTTGATTGGAATTGTTTAACAATTCTCTAGCAATGCCATCTCCTGAAACATTAGGTAAACAACGAGTATTCAGTTTTGGTTTATTTTTTTATTTTTAAAAGTATTACTTCATTGGTTCTTACATGTAGATCACTCTGAGTATATGACGTTTTGAACTTCAGAGAATTCAGCCATAAGGGACCAATGATTTAAATATAGGGGCATCCTAAGAATGAAGTTGTAAATGATAATCCACCACCTGAGTTCATCTCTCCAAATTAGGTGGTTCTTCTTATGTTACAATAAACACGGCATGGGTTGTTCTGTTAGACTTCCTGACAGATTAAGCATCTGTGTCCTGAGGTTAAGGCCAAGAAAAACTCTTGGAGCTGAGATAAATCCGTCTTTCCATTACACCGTAATTTCCTTTTGCTTTTTATCAGCATCTATAGATACGAAACAAGACATGATGTGGCTAGCTTATCCTTCGCTGATACGAAGCTACATGACCCAAAAACCAAGTTCTGTAGAAATACCGTCTCCCGACGATATATCTGTGGATGCCTGTGATAAGGAATATCTTGTGTTAGGTTGTAATAATAAACTAAGAAAATAGGAATTTTGCATAATTTTTCACATCTAAAGATTGGAACGAAAAAAGGGATATTTATTGCTATTTGAAGAGACGTAGAGGAATTTTACCTTCCCTCAAAATGGTAACATTAATTTTGAAAATGTTAAGAATTTAGTAAATTAAAAAGGAAAATATACAAGTCATACATTAAAATGGGACAGTCGTACTTTTAATCCAATTTGAAAGCTGCTGTACAAATGTAAGAAAATAGATATCTTAGTGACGATGAGTGATCATTTCAAATTCTTGCATTATATAGCAAGAGATGTTATAACAAGTTTTCAATTCTAAAAAGGCTAGTACATGCAGATGCATGAGATGTAGAAATTGCCCTTATGAGTGCAAGAAAGCTTCACTGGCACACTGCATGGAGAGTGGATGGTATCAAGCGTCAGAGTAGACCTCTCTAGGTCAGGGGATCACAAGATTTTGACACAGCACATATACATGTTCCCCGGCGAAAAAAAAACAAAGCTTAAATTGTAAGAATAATTAGAGGCATATTGTTTAAGAGGCAATATCATAATTTTACAGTACCCGATAAGTATTATGATGAAATACAAGCTAGTGAGCACACTACATCATAACCCTGCGCAGTGGAGGTGCATGTTACATTATTCCAGACCAGAGAATGTAGAGGCTGAGATGATTGCTTACACTAAAGAGTGAATGAGAGGAACTAAAAAGGACTGTGCCACATATTCAACTGTGAAAGTTATCTTATTCCAAGTGGCCGCTATCTGAAGATACTACCCAATAAATAGTAAGCAAACTCAAGTATTTTATCACTCATATATCATGCCACAGCCAGGGTGTATTAGACCTGAGTCTAATATATGATATGTGGGACCAGGGCATGTTCTCCAGGTGTTGCCTCCAACCATTACCCCACATTCATTCGAGGGATGAATCATTCAACATTATTTATTATTCATTCCTTAACCTTTTCAATTCTATCAATATACTTTAATATGAGAGCAAACATATTGCATTTCGCAAGGCAAACATGAAAACAATTAATGATTATGAAAGGAAAAAATGAAAATTGACAATTGTCTAGTATATTAAAAAACCAGCATGATGACAATTAACATTGGCCACGGGCTTATTAGCACAAATTCCTCTGTGGTGATCCAAAGGTCGTAGGTTCGATCCCCGGCCATGCAGAAATTGAATTCATGATACAATTTCACACATGAGCTGATGCCCGTGCCAAAGGATTAACCCGTTGTCCTTGTAAATCTGTGACCGGGTGGGTTGTCATGTCAAGGACCTGCGACATGACAATTCAGTAAGGCCGCACTATATCTGCTACAAGTAGCTCTCATCACGAAATGACTGAAATAATGTTGAAAGTGATGTGAAACCCCAAACAAACAACAAACCATTAATATTATAGCCCAGGACAGGTCTGTGACAGTTTATACTAAATACTATACTATCATTTACTTGTGTTTAAACATCAGGTTCTGTATCCTCCATTCCACTGAATCATAGTTGATAGAGCTATGGGTATGTGCCTCACATGGCAATATTAGTGGAACACGGTGGGTAGCGGGTTCGACTTGATTGGTCATAGTGCCTGACAGAGTCGTAAAAACACAAAAATGTTCGATATTTGTCTATATCTGTGATACTATGTTTTAAATCCATTCCATACTGCCACTGATTGATAGCTAAATAACGAGATGTGTTATTGTATACAAAATATTTGTAGCTATGGACTAATCCATGACATGTAGATAAGATAAGATAAGATAAGATTTTATTTATTTAAGTGACAATATGGTATATACAATGTTCATTAAAAACAGTATTTCAATTTCCCCAAAAAGCTAAAAACATTGAAATTGCCCACCCAGCCTAGAAGGCTTATAAGTCACTTACCCTCCCTCAAACTTATACAATAGATCTCTTCTTATATTGAAAGCATTTTTTATGTACAAGGCAAGTTTGGGTACTAAAATTTCACTGAACATTACTTGTAGCTGTTCTGTTGTATTCATATCTAGGAATGTATTAAAATGTTTTATACAATCACTAAATAGTCTATTTCTTTCATTAATGTATCCTTTGCAATTAAAAATAAAATGGATTTCAGTCTCAGGCACCTCGCAGCATATTTGACATATCCTTTCATCAGGTGGAATGGCATTTTGCCCATAACGTCCTGTTTCTATACGGAGTGGCAGTATCCCAGATCTAATTTGAGCAATATATGATCTCATATTTCTAGACAAACCCAGATAGGGTTCCTCAGCAACTGACTGTTTAAAGAGTCTATATGTACGCAACTTAGGTGAGTTAGCAACATTTTCACTCCATTTGGATAATTCATTGTCCATCATCTTTCTTTCTGCTTCTAATAACAGTTTATTGATAAAAACACCGTCCACATTTCTTTTGTTAATTAATTCTACCCTATTCAACTTAGAAAATATCTTTTTCAAATCTGAAAACCAGTTATTATTTCTCTGCATTAGAGTGGATTCCCACATGAACACTTGTTTAGTCAGTCTATTGTCATCCATTTTCAGAATCCGGTACCAGAAACGTATCATCTCCAAATGTCTCCTAATGATAGGTGGTTTCCAAGCACAGTCTCCAAATCTCCATGTATTTCCATTAAGAGAAATCAAGCACATTTTCAACCCATATTGATTTCTGTCATGAGTGAACTCATTGAGTACATATCAACACATTAGCTCCATATGAAACCAACGTTCTACCGGACTACTTTCCATATGTCTTCTCTAGAAATACACAACACTCACTGATTTTCTTTGATTTATTTCAGTTTCCTTTATATGAGTTCAAGTTAAATATATAAAATGTGTCCGGATGTTAAATGATACACTTCATATTCAAATAAATTATTATATGCTTACCTTATATACCCACTTACACAGAATCAACTAGAAAATGGTGTCTTTTATTTAAATGAGACATGAGTTGCAGATATCTAGTTCTGTTTCTTCTTTTGATCTATTTTTTTCATTACTGTTAATATAATCACAGACAAACATACTTCTAGAAAGTTTTGGTCTATAAATGTAACTTGTGTGAAATAACTAAATATCTTCCTTCATAAAATAACTTTATACAGTGATAAATATCTTGACTATTCGTGTGATTTACCAGTGAGAAGATCAAATCGTTCTTTTTAACATGGCTTACTGGTTAATACCCCTGTCTTTCATGCTAAAGGTCTGGAGTTCAGTTCCTGGTTGAGACAAGTTCTTTTTCATGCTGAATATGAAATCTTCATTTTGAAGTTTTATGTTAGCATTATGCAAGTCACTACAAATGTAGAAGTGTTTTTTGTAAAGGCAGAAGATATAAAAATAATGACTTACAAAAACAATAATGAAATACAAAAAACGAATAAGAAATATTTATGTTGGGGGATCTTATTTAAATGATGTGAAATACAGAACATATAAAATTATATATATATTATTGCAAATAAGAAAATACAAAAAAGCAATGAATAAAATTAGATAAAGTGACTTTGCAGAATACAAAGATGGAATCAATATATTTGGGTTGATTTTGAGCAATGACACATTAGCAAAGAAATTGTCTCTTAGCTTTATTCATAATATTTTAGCAAATACCACTTACCTGTAGTTTATATGAACAATATGTTCAGATCATTATGAACAGTTATCTTATTGGAATACTGTAAAAATGAGATCTGCCTTAATAAATAATAGTTTGAAGAACCACCTTTTTTGAACTAATATATTGCAAATTTAATTTCACATTGAGCACATCCTGACGAGATTATTTCAAATAAGACACGCCGAAATAACCATGCTAATTCTGGTAATATCTGACTTCTTGATATGTTCAGTTTGATTAGATCGTGATGATTATGTCTCAAGATACCTGTTTTTTTCTATTTTTTTAATCGAAGTTTACTTTGAATTAGTATAATATAATTTAGACAAAAACACATATATTCTTGAACAGGATGTGCTTGTTTGAACAATTAAGTTTGCGCAGTGCTGATATAGGGTGGAATGAGGCTCACAGTTGGTGAAACATCTCACCCATGCTAAAGGTCCGGGGTTCAAATCCTGGTTAGGATAGATACGTTTTTCACGCTGAAGATAAACATTTTCACATTGGGGTTTTATTTGAGCGATATCCACATCAGAACATATAGAAAAAGTATAAAATATGAAGATCATTCTCGATACAGAAAATAAAAATGAAACCATCATATGGGTGGGGAATATTTGGAACTCGGGCACGTCTGCAAAGACACATTATCATGGAGGCTACAAAGTTGACGATTCAATAATGGGTTTTAAATTTCGAGTAAGTTGCCCAATCTTGAGCATGTATTATTAAGGACATGAAATACTCTCGAAAGAAATAGATGTGTTTTCTGTTATTTGTTTTCAGCAATCCTATATCCTGGCCAACACAAAGTGTCACATTGCAGGCATGTTAACTTCGCCAAGAGTGAATATCCCAAGAATATTGGCCTGCATTAGGCATTATATTGCAGGTATGCATTCTTTCCATAAGACTGAATATTTCAATTATTACAAACTTACTTCACAGTAAAACAACGTTTTTATTCTGCTTTAAATATCCACACAACAATAAAGCAGTTGACACTTGTTTTGAGATTTATTCAAAGCCCTTGAAGACGTATTGCCCTGAGCATAGAATCACTAATACCACGAATACCCTTAAAGCTATTTCTTATAGAAAGTTTGTTTTGATTTGTGTCATATTGTAGTAATGTACACTTCACCAAAACTGAATATTCCAAATATTCTCAACTTACTTCACAGTTGAATAACATTTAATACTTCTGTCAAATATCCACACTAAAACAAAACAAATCTCCTATGGATTGTTTGTTGCCAGTGTGCTTGTGAAGATGTAGTTTAAAAGGTACAATGTTGGTAGTTTTTGGAATCTGCAGGAATAAAATACATTTCTATGCCATTTCTCCTGACATCTAGATGCATAACTTGTTTCAGAGACCTAAATGCGTTTCCAGGAGGTTTTCATCAAAACTTGTCTCCCTTATCTTTACCAACAGTTTCATGTAATTCTTTGTCCTGGTGACCTATATGTTAAGTTTGGGCTGTATAAGTGTAACTAAATCTAGTTCTAATTGCAGGAGTTTTACTTTGTTGGAAAACGGTATTGCAATGATTCTTAAGAATCAATTCAAACCTTTAAGGATTGACATTGAAAAGAATATAAGGGTTATTATGGAGCCATTATTTTAAAGATTCAAAACCAAATTTATGCGGTATTCCTTTGGTTTTCTTTGTTTAATGTCGAACAAATATAAGAATGACTTTATTGTGTTGTCTTGGGAAGCTGGACTTAAAAGTATTTAATGAGTCTGAAAAATCTGTAGCTGTATTTGTCATTGGTTTTAAAATAGTACCCCAAAAATGACTTACTCAGTGTGTTGCTCAAAAACGTCTTACTACCTTTTTAGAGATCTTCTGGAAGTGATTCATTAATATATTTAGATAATGTTATGCTTTGTCCACTTGCTATTTGTTCATGCTCTTTTATATGCTCATTTTACAAGAAATTGGACACATATATTTCATATATAAGGCAAAGGTTTGTCATTCTGCAATTTCAAATGTCATTTATCACCATAACCCACTCATTGACAATATCCAAATATAATATGTTTATTCGCTCTTGAAATAACATGGAATGTACAGCGTACAGAGTTTAATCACAGTTATAAATGCAAATATGGTGTTTTATATAAAAGCACTTAAACACAAATGTTTCGTTTATACATATTCTATTAATGATATATGAAATATCTTCTCTAGTTAAAATACCACATTCTTTTCTTCCGTCTTTCATCCCAATCTACTCATACAAAACAGCAAAATTACTGCTTAACTTCAGATTCAAACCATCTTTCTATTCAGTAACAATGGCACCTTTACAGGAGTTATGATTAGCGTATTTTCCTATAATTTCATTATACATCTTGCAATATGTAGATACAGGATTTCTAAGAGTCATACAAGCCACATTCTTCAATAACTTAGAACCATACATCTCTGTGCCTTCAACAAATTTGCAGAATCGAAACATAATTTAAGACTTTAAGATAGGAGATAAATGTCTGGATGAAATGTCAGTAGGGTTCTGAAATTACTTTTCAAGACGTTTTGTAGACGTTTTCAAGACGATGACATATATTATACATCAGTTTCTTCCAAAATCCTCCATCAAACATACTTGTACAAGTTGATCCTCAGAAACAACAACTACCTTCCAGTGTTAACATGCTGTATTCTTCATTAAGAAGTTGTTGGAAGTTGTAAAAATAGGCTTGGGGTGAGATAGATTTTGAAAAGGTCTTGAAAAGGTTGTGAGAAGGTCTCAAAAAGGCTCATATTTTGGTTTTTGGAAGGTTTTACCATAACGTTTTAAAGTGTTTTGTAAAAATTTGGTCAAGACGTTTTAGAAACCAAACCAAAACGTGGTGAAAACGTTTTGGAAACGTATAACTGTTTCCTGTGTATTGTAGGCACGGGTAGTAAGACAACGCCAGACACGAATGACAGCATTGAGGACGAAGGACGATGGTCATGGGTCGGTGTACTGGAATGAATCTGTAACTTTTGGAAGTTATCTTCTTTTTAAAAGACCTCAGTAATGAAGGATATAGAGACAACAAGCTCAAATGTCTGTGTGGCTTTTGCCAAATATGTTGGGCATTATTTTTTCACATTTCTTGACAACATAATTTTCAAACACTAAAATACATGGAGCAGATTTAAGAAATACAAGATATATTATCATAACTGCCTGTTTGCTTAAATTGCGCTTCATAAAGCTTGCATCCATTATTATCTGAATGTTGTTATATACATATGAAACTTTTCAATTATTCTACTGTGTCTCAGGCAACATTGAGGCGAATGATAATGTAATAATGCATCACCATAAAAAAGACATACCTGCCGGCCGGGGAGTACATGTAGGCTTCAACTTAAGATTTCATACATTTAGAATACATAATCCTCTCTTGTATGCTCATGGGAAGTTGTGTTCAGTTTTGATAAAACACAAATATATGAGTGACTTCTGAAATATCAATTGTTTATTCACATATTGTTACTTTTATCAGTATGTTCGTGCTTGGCCAAGAAGGAACAAAATTTGTATTTGTGTACAGCAAAACTTTATACAATTCAACCTTACTCACAATAAAGGCATTCACCTTTGAATCTACAAAAAACATGAGATGTAGTGAACATTTTTAGAAAACTTTGACTACTACTGGAAAATGTACCACTGTATAAATTACTGCAATGAGCAATGTCAATGTATTTAAAGCAAGAGTTGGCATACACATAACGGTCTTAAACGATGACCTTTAAGTAATGGATGATCATATTTCCACAAGTGCCGTAAATCTATATAATTGAGATACAAAAAATATATATTGCAATTGAGACGCCTTCGCAAATATGTTAAAATGTGCATCTAAAATGAAATACTGAATTGTTTTAATTTAAAAGCACTTCAACCTATACCATATATACAACATCACATGCACATCATTTTAGCCGGTGACCGTAAATAGTTGCCAATGTTCCATTAAATGAGTACACATGTAAAAGGGTTATATATAAGATATATGTGAAATAAGATTCTTATTGGGAAATTGGCCTATCAAGTCGCTAATTACTAGTAATCTGAATCTCAGCTTTTTATGTCGCTCGCAGGTGTCAAATTGCATATATTGCACCTGTATTTGACATTATTGATATTTTCACAAAGAGCTGGCAGGCCACCGAGTGCAATTTACTAATTCCAAGATAATGTGAATGAATTAAACCTAGCCCTGACAGATACACTTTTATATATCCAGGGTAGATTAAAAGGAGATTATAAATGATGACCCAAAAGGCTGATATAAAGTTTGACAGACCAGTATGACACGTACATTTACCTTCATTAACCATTGGGGCATACAGTGAAAACCAGCAAAGGCCAGAGAAGGAGAAGGAAATTTCCTCAATTTATTCATATCATGGCATATTATTTCCGTTAACACAGAATTAGATGTGTATTGTTAAAGAATGTTATCAAAACAAACTTCACTTGGAGACTCTCGCAACCCCACATCAACAACATCAATACGGCTGTTTTGACCTAAGGCTTGAAATTCTGTATGTTAGGCTAAAGATATATAATGCAGCCACAAACCTTTGTTCATAAAAGAAAGTCCAGTGATTGATGTGTAGGTTATTCTAGTGTATCATGCAGCTATCATAGAAAGTTCTGTCTCATTGTCTTACTTTATATACATAGCCTTGAGAGATTCTTTGTTATATTATCAACAACCCACACCAATATGGTTATCTTATACCAAATGACAAAGAATGACTGAAGGTTTGGGGTTCAACAGAAACGTGTCTTATTTCAGCTAAAACCACAACCGAAAAGTGCATGGGTCTTTATCTATATGGAGCATGTGAATATGCCTTTTGTCAAAAAATGAAAACACTTCGTATAACTGTTTAAATTATATCATTTGCGATTTATTAGCGATTTAATTCACGATTCATCCTTCACTTGATGAGAAACAAGTGTAAATATATGACTTCAAATGTTTGAATATTCATTTTAAGATTCTGCATGTAAATGAATTGAATTTAGTATTAAACCGTATTGAAGAAAAGCTTCCATATTAGATATAAAAATGAAAATACATTGATGCCTGTTTACTGTAATCAAATAGGAAAAATAATCTTTAATACCGACGACGAAATTAAATTCAATATGAAGATCCAAAACACAAGCAGTTTTTTTTCAAAGTGTAAACAGAGCAGGAGAAGTCTAATCTTTCTTCATTGACAGTCATGAAGAACAACATTTTAAGCTATATTCGCCCTGTGCTCCTTTTTAATCCTTGGTAATAATTCTCTTATAGAAGCACTTTACAATGATCATGTCATCCCGAGATATTTACATTCTTGATGAATAATATATTGTTGATGACTTTCAAACTTTTATTAAAAAATGGTGTCTTGTAATTCATCTCTTTTCTGGAAAGATTGTTACAAGGAAAAAGGTCTGAAGATGGCCAAAAAAATAATTACTTTTACACAACTTCAAAAAAGCAATTATTATTATGTTAACTGGGATTCTTTTGTGATAGATTTAAAAAATAAATTAAAGAGAAAATTAATGATGCAATCCATGCTCCCACTTTTGACAATGGTCGTTTAAATGGTTAAATTATTGATCCATATATCCGATGTCAAACTATCCTTTTGTCACAATTTGTATAAGAGTAATGAGAGATTGTTTATTTTATTAGGAATACAGTGAAATGTCCTGTGAGAAGACCTACACCAAAGCCGTTAATTATATATTTTTCCTGTTGAGTAATGTGCAAAACAAATTATGTTTGTACTAATTTATTCATCTCCAATCTATTTTCAAGCGACGCAAAGATGACAAAATACCATTTGGCATAATGAATGTTTGCTGGTATACCTTATAGATCTACCTGATTAAAACTATGTCCCTAAAGGAAGACTATTTTAGCGTTTGAGCCACTTTTATGATGAACTTCATATTTTAAATTTAAAATCTATCCTCCGCCAGGGGGCACTCCTCAATTAGATAGATAAAAAACATTTTGGCTGGTCTGTAGATCGCCTTTCATGAAAACCAAATAGGATTTTGTCAAAGCTAATTAAAATAGCAAGAGTGTGTGTATGTTTACGTCACTTTATTTCACGTCACTGATATGATGTCTCATTGAATCGTCATGTCGCAGGTCCTTGACGTGACAGCTCACATTTTTATAAGGATAATAGTTCCCCTGCCAGTCTCCATTATAAATGATTAAATTTAGAGAAGTCGTACAGTTCTCGTTCCGGTTACGTTGTAGAGGTTCAGTGTGTACTTTTAAATGGGAGAAAAACAAAACGGAGATAGGCAATCAGCCTATGGGTTAAGCCTTCAAGACATCTGGTAATTTGGCTTTGAACCAGTGCACCACAGCCCTCGATCCTCAAACCAGCGAACCATTCGTGGTACATAATACGCTTTCTGATTCGATATTTCTGACTCAATAAAAGTTGCGTTACAAAAGTAATGAACCATTCGTGATTAGATGATATCAGGCGTCTGCCTGTCATAATTATGATTTCATATATACTGCAAAAACAAGTTATAAGAGCGAGTCCTATTTGCTTTGCAGTTGGAACAGATATTTTACATATATCAAATTAGGAGCTTTTAAACGAATTATACATATCTATTATATTTGTTTGATGTATTGCAAATGATTATATTAAATTCTTGTGTTTTTTGCATATCGTATTAAAGAAGTATGTGTATCTAGTCAATCTCGCTCAAAGTGATTAATATAGCCTAATTCGCAAGTGGCAAAACGCAGTTTTATTCAATGTATAAATATATTACATGTCATAGTTTTACAATAGACAAAGCCAAAGCAGTCATATATTTCGAATAGAAGCAGGTGAGATTCTATTCTTTAGTGATATCAAAGAGCTGCAACAAAAGGAAACGCCAATTTGTGAGGCTAATGTACCGATTTTTCCGGCTGATTAGGTGGCCTTGTCGGCCTCAAATTAGATGATATATATTCCATAGACAGTTATCTAAAATTCCTCACATCTCATTACTCAATCGTCATTTGCAAAAAGCACCTACTTTTATGATAAAAAAGAAAGTACCAATGCTGTTTTCGTCAATATAATTATGTTGAAAATTTCTGCATGTAGTGTAAAATTGAGCCATTAGCATGCTTAAAACTTAAATACATATATGAAAATATTTAACGCCGAGAAAATTAATGTTAAGGTTTATCCTTAATTGCATTGTCCAAAGTAACTCTTTGATCTTACAATGTAGTCTTACTATAAGTCTATAGAGGTTTTACTATTAAGTGACAAGTCTCTTTGCACAGGATAAAAGCGATTCTTATTTTCTTTGACATTTGTAATATTTCTCCTCTGCAGCTGTGGTGACAGATAATGCAAAATGTCTCGCCAGTTTCGGTAATACTTTCAGCTGAAAACCATTAAGAAAATTCTATTTACTTGAAAAGTGAAAGAGAAAACTATTGCCAAGGACGAGAGTTGATGGATGAAAATTCAATTTCCAATGCATACACTGATAGAACTCACAATTTTCCCCCTACCCCCGGAGAATAGGATGGCAAAACCTTGGATCTCTTTAAAGTGCTGTGATCATGTTTCAGCATAGATCACGCTATAGATATGTGTTGTGTAATTTCTAGTGCAGACGAGAAACAACGAATAAATCACGTCGGGGAAACGATAGCATCTTTATACTAGCAGGGCCTGGGTCATATCCCGAGTTACGATGGCATATGTGGACGCTGCCTGGAGATTAACCATCTGATACACAGCATCCGGGAGCACACCTCAAAGTAACTTTAACCATAGATATATACCACCCAGATAAGTGTATGTCTTTTGGAAATATAGTCATAAATATCATATGAAACACAAAAGTTACTTTGAAACATCGAGTTTACAAGTTTGCTGTGAGTTTTTCTGAACAGCTAAAGGTTTAATTACATAGCAGCGTATATGAATTACATCTTTGGAAGAGATTACTCAAATTATAGGATGAACCGGGATCGAAATGTGCTAAATTCCTGATTTCATTTAAGATATCAGAGTCGATGTTTAATGTCCGATATTTTGAAGAGATTGTTTCTGATGTTATGCTTATTTATTTAGCTCTCGGACTTTGTCAAGTTTATTGAATCAGTTATTAAAGCCATTGAAAGTCACCTTAGCCTTCAGAATGGTCTAGTATGTTCACGGCAGTTCCCAATAGTGTGTTTCTTTGGACCAAAGGGTATGTAGATAAGAGTTTATTCAAACACTCACCTGAAACAATGAGCAACTCACGGTACTCAACTCTCAGTGCAAAGCTCTCCAATATGGGCATTGCCAGTTTGTTCAGACATGTATTGTATGTGCATAGGGGATTGTAAGCTACTTGGTGTTCACATGACCAGAAGGAACACTTCCAATTTACCGTGCTACCCTTCGGACTGAAATCAGCACCCTTTTTATACAACAAATATGCTGATGCCCTGGAGACTTGGAACATCACCAGACATTTTCCCATATTTTCACCTGCAGCAGTTTGTGAATCATGTAATGTCGGTCTTGACACAATCGTGTGGGAAGTAGGCTTTGTAATACGATAATCAAAGACAGCGAAACTGACTCGAACGTCGACGTTTTTTGTATATGTATTGTACATCGTTAACAAGATCCCTCATAGGGAAGCTAACTTTCTGCTTCCATTTGGGATGAAGCTCCCATGTGGGATGAAGCTCCCGTGTGGCATGAAGCTCCCATGTGAGATGAAGCTCTCATGTGGGATGAAGCTCTCATGTGGGATGAAGCTCTCATGTGGCATGAAGCTCTCATGTGGGATGAAGCTCCCATGTGGCATGAAGCTCTCATGTGGGATGAAGCTCCCATGTGGGATGAAGCTCCCATGTGGGATGAAGCTCTCATGTGGGATGAAGCTCTCATGTGGGATGAAGCTCCCATGTGAGATGAAGCTCCCATGTGGGATGAAGCTCCCATGTGGGATGAAGCTCCCATGTGAAATGAAGCTCCCATGTGCGATGAAGCTCCCATGTGAGATGAAGCTCCCATGTGGGATGAAGCTCCCATGTGGCATGAAGCTCCCATGTGGCATGAAGCTCTCATGTGGGATGAAGCTCCCATGTGAAATGAAGCTCCCATGTGAAATGAAGCTCCCATGTGCGATGAAGCCCCCCCCCCATTTTAGCGAAGATTAATTGATCTGTCCAAGAAAGCAAAGTGCCTCCATTATCTAATATTAGCAGATATTAAGGGATAATCATCTTGTCTATCATAGAACAATGGCATATCCATATTCCATCAGTCTTTAAAGCATTAGGGCCACAGCAGTGTTGCGTTTAGTTATAGCACAAGCCTATTAACACCAGTTACACTGTGATGATCCAAAGGTGGTGGGTTAGATTCCCAGAATTTGCACTACAATTTCTCATATGGGCTAAAAAAAAACCTGTTATCCTTGTAAATCTGGGATCAGGTGGGTTGTCATTTGAAGGACCTGTGACATGACAATTCAGGGAGGCAGACAATTAGATAGCGTCATAAAATGACTGAAAAAATGTTGAAATTGACCTTGAACCCTCCAAAAAACAGAACTTATGCTTTAACTACCATGACCTAATTCCCGGATCGAACTTCCGATATCGTTTTGACCAATTCCTGGGTAATCATTTCCAAACCCATTATCTTAAATAACCACAAAAGCTACATGTTTAGGGCGGAGAGAAATATATGCTGTTGTTGTGGTCATTGCCACATTTGGCCTTCGTTGCTATAAAGAGCAAGTTGTTTTTTATGATCATAGACAATCGGGTATGTTTTGTGTTAACACAGGCAGATCCAAAGACCCAGCCCACCATGGGACTCATACTAAAGCTGTATTATTACACAAATATATATGCTATACACACATCATCTGCTGATAATGTCCCTGCAGATGCTTCGAGTAGAATGGATCTCCCACGTCATTAATCCATCATTACCTAACGTTACCTTTACAGGTGAATTATAATTTCTAATTTGTTGTAGAATTGTAGCAGAAAGCAGACTTGGTGGTAGCTGAAGAATTTCGTTTTAATACCGGAACACATCGTGATGCCGACCATCTGCCCCCTCTTCCGGCATCAGAACATCAAATTCGTCATTATATCACTTTTTTATAATATGAGCAATAAACTGACTGCCTACTCCATAATTGTATATTTATCAGTAAGTAGATCAGTTCATAACATGGACAATATGCCAGCCCCACTCCTAGAGTACATCTGGCTCTTAAATATATTATAGAGACTCAAGGTCAACCAATCCAGAGACATCCCATTATATTTCATATTTAGTATAGCTGTGGTATATTTCAGCATTTGACCAGTCATTCTGGGTATTTCATATTAAATGTGGCTAGTGATCTCATGAAAGGACTTCATGACAATTCAAAATCAGCTTCATACTTTAACTCGATGTTAACACGTCTACAAATGCAGCTGCTCAAGGCTACACAAACAGCTGCTCAAGGCTACACAAACAGCTTCCCAAGACTACACAAGCAGCTGCTCAAGGATATACAAACAGCTTCCCAAGACTACACAAGCAGCTTCCCAAGACTACACAAGCAGCTGCTCAAGGCTATACAAGCAGCTGCTCAAGGCTACACAAGCAGCTGCTCCCGACTTCACAGAAGTAGAGAACTGTAGTTCAGGTCCCACGCCTTCAAAAGGCATCACACTAGGTCATATTAGATTACCTCCTATTTCTCAAATTCATTACGCAAAATGCAAAGAGCAATACTATATATCCATTCTGAATTTTGAGTATTATATCCTTATATTGCATACTGATACTACGTCATGGTTATAGCATATCTATTATTGCATTTCTATTTTGTGCAGTGTGTCTAATAAACTATCATATATTTTGTTGTATCTAATGTTACTGGATGATAGAAGGTGTTTAGACAAGAGAATATTATTCAAACACTTATATTGTGCTTGTCTACAACTATGAACTCAGAATACTCAACCCATGTTATACCACAGTCACATTTGCGCCGATTTCAGTTAAGATACCCGGCAGTTCAGATTGCCGTGAGGGCACCGGGAGATCATCGACCACTATTAGGCAATTTTAAGACGTCGTACGGGTCATCGAGAACTTTAACATGCATCGTAAAAGTTGCCGGCGTTTTCCCGATGTCTTTTCACCAAATATCATCTTAAAGTACACGGCAGTCTCCCATGAGTGTTCCAAAGGCATATCTTAAGATTATCTTAGGGCTACCGGTGGTCATCGTACGTTGAAAAAAGGATTTTTTTTATTTCATGTGTTCATAGGCCATCGTCAGATGATCCAACGGGCTCCCTACGATATCATATAGACGTCTTTAGGATGTCCTTCAGACGTTTGTCAAATGATATAGACGTCTTTAGGATATTCTACAGTCGTCTTTCAAATGATCTAGATGTCTTTAGGATATTCTACAGATGTCTGTCAAATGAGACAGATGTCTTTAGGATATCCTTCAGATATCTATGACATCTAATCTGGCACGTGCCGAGTGGCACCGTTGTATAATGTGACCACTTCTCCGGCATATATCCACTGATGAATTCAATAAAGCTTATTCATATTATTCTATCTTACATGAAATCCACCGTTTTCATAAATACCACGCACTGCCCACCCAATTTAAGTCCCGACTCCAATAGAACTCGTTTTCCGGCAACAGGTTTTAAAGGAACCATGTTTCTATTAATTCAACATTGGATTTTAGGCTTGTTTGAAAAAAAATTCTATGTCTTTTCTTGATCTCAGCATCGTTTCGCCATTGTTTACGAGTTTGTGCAATCAGGTAAAAGTGCGTCAGTCTAATTATAGGAGTGAGAGCAACGATCGGAAGTTCAACAACGCAGTGGTGCTTCTGACGTCATATTAAGTTTCTCCCTTGGTGTTTCCATGACGTCATCACTTGGACTCTTCTAAATGCCATATCACGTTGTCAAGTTTGACATCGGGTAAAAAACTGAGGAAAAGACGCTACAGATAACCCCTGGATTTGCATTTACAGACATTATGACTGGGAAAGACGATCACAATGGGTCATAACTGAAACAGTCAATCGCCGGAGGTCGAGCTTATTTACTGGGGAAACTTCAATATGATGGGCAGTGCGTGGTGTTTCTAGAAATAGTGGATTTCATGTCTATTTTGCCGTTGGCTTTGAATATAATTTATCCTATTGTGTCTCAATATTATGACATCACATTTACAGTATTTCTCATAGAAAACTGGGGGTAAAATTTATTGAAAACCTATCCAAGCATCAGAGCTGTGTGGAGGTTAACACCTTTGTGGAAGTTAACACCTTTCAGGGCCCACAAGTTAAGTTAACACCTTTCAGGGCCTCAGAGAAACACTTAAACATGCGCCAGAACTTTAATGTTGAAAACAATCAACAATTCGTAGGAACAACATTTGGCAGAATATTATTTCTCACATGGAACAAAAATACATAAACCATGTGTTTACGAGTCTCTGTGTCATATGAATCAACTTATAAACATTGCCAGTTAATAATAATAAATAATAATAATAATAATAATAAAATTTGTATAGCGCTGATATCAGATAATCTGTTCAAAGCGCTTCATTCAAAACGTTAAAAAAAGTTTAAAAAAGTTAAGTCAGAGTATATGTATGGAACAGACTATTCCTGTTCAGTATTTAAATCATGCTCCAATATATAATTGTGTTCTAAGTTTAATGTTCTATATATTGGGCATAAATCATATTATTCATAATTTGCTAAGGCCATGGGCTATGAGGCAGTAGCTTAGAGTGTAATATAATTAACTCAAGGTCATCTATGTTGATCCAAAGGTCGTTAGTTCGATTTTTATTCTCGCAGGCATTGTATTCATACTGCAATTATTCAAATGAGCTGAAGCCCCTACCTGAAGGGGTAACCCGTTGTTCTTGTAAATCTGTGACTGGATGGGTTGGCATGTCAAGGACCTGCCAACAGATCTCATAATGAAATGAGACGAACAACGAAGAATGCGAGGATAAACTCTAAAGCAACAAACGAACACAAAAACAAACAAATAAACATAGTTTGCCATATTAGCATTTGACTTAAAAAGAAGTATTGTTAGTGTCAAGTCTCTGAATTGGATCGTAAAAGCCAGGATATATTTTTTCTTCATAATTTCAGTGCTGTTAAGGTTTACATGTAATGCCTTGGTAACCAATCATCATGACTTGATATAACATCATTAAATTAAATTATAACATCTTTATTCACACAAAGTTTAAAAACATTGGCACATATGTAATATTCATATTTACAGACCGATAGACATAAGTAGGAAAAAAATACAGAGTGTTAGATCATGGTTTCACTTTACACACATTGCTTCAATCATTTCAATTACATCATCATCTGATAAAATGCCATAGAGAGACACTTCATCATGTAAATCAATTAATTCTTTTACAGTGACAGCTTTGCATATATTGTCATCACTAACACATTCATACTATCTTTCACTCACGAAACTTACATCATATCATTATACAATTTACACTTGTGCCTGAATAAAATTCATTCCCATTTTTGACATTGTATTAAATACAGACATCTTTGTCACATTTGTTACAAGAGATGATTTGTTATTTATACAATTTAAATAGAATTTAAAAAAACATTTTTCGTAGGGAGCATTTTTCAAGAGGCATACAAACTGGCAACAACGGTATTATAAATCTTATAGTCATATAGGAACCTTTCCAGATCACTCTTAATGTTTTACGACATGTAATGCAAGCATCTGAAACAGCCTTACAGGACAGCAACCACAACGAAACACTATAAAAACTGCAACAATAAATTTTAAATAGCTTGCTCTTCACAAATGAACTTACATGACAAAAATCAGCAATGAATAAATTGAAACTATTCAAAAAAGTACAAATTGAATCTGATACAATGCAATTCTTATTTACTGTGGAGACTTTATGTCCCAGCTGTTTTGCCATTGTTACATTGTTACATTTCATGTTTAACTAGTTCTTTAAACAATTAAGTACATGACACATTATTAAGTACATGATCGAATGCCCTAGTAGCATCTAGTAGCATCTAGTAGCATGGTATTGATGTACCACCATTTTACCTAAATGTACCATCATTATGCCTTCATGTGCCATCATTATGCCTTCATGTACCATCATTATGCCTTTGTGTACCATCATTATGCCTTCATGTACCATCATTATGCTTTTATGTACCATCGTTATGCCTTCATGTACCATCATTATGCCTTCGTGTACCATCGTTATGCCTTCATGTACCATCATTATGCTTTCATGTACCATCATTATGCCTTTGTGTACCATCATTATGCCTTCATGTACCATCATTATGCTTTTATGTACCATCATTATGCCTTCATGTACCATCATTATGCCTTCGTGTACCATCATTATGCCTTCATGTACCATCATTATGCTTTCATTTACCATCATTAGGCCTACATGTACCAGCATTTCGCCATGATGTACCATCATTATGCCTTTATGTACCATCATTTTGCCATGATGTGCCATCATTATGCCTTCATGTGCCATCATTATGCCTTCATGTATCATCATTATGCTTTCATGTACCATCATTATGCTTTCATTTACCATCATTAGGCCTACATGTACCAGCATTTCGCCATGATGTACCATCATTATGCCTTCATGTACCATCATTATGCCTTCGTGTACCATCATTATGCCTTCATGCACCATTATTATGCCTTCGTGTACCATCATTATGCCTTCATGTACCATAGAAGTGTAAAAGGCGAAGTATCCAGACGATGAGGTCGACAACGTTCGCAGTCCCAAGCCAATACCAACAATGGTTTCGATCTTAGTTGATCTCATCAGTTGGATGGGGACTGACTGCGTTATCCTACGCCTTGTTTATATATTGGATGAGGTGGAGGTGCTGGCACCTCTGGAGGTGCCTGGCACCTCCCCTGTAGCGCCTCCAGGTGGAGGTGTTATTGTGGTTTCCATTGGTTACCGAGTGGAGGTGCTGGGGGAAACCCCTGTTTTCGAGGTGCGTATTCTCGGGGTGATTGTTTGCGTATTTTTGCAATTTACGCGTTGATTTTTGAGGTAAAGATGACTTTTTTATGTCAATTTGAATCATTTTTGATTTGCTTTTTAATGTTTTTTTAAAATTTACGGACCCTCTCCCTTGAAGCCACCAGACTATTTCGTTTATTTTGCGCTTCGTACAGCCCCGGCGCGGGGTAGGAATCTCCATTTTGAAAACGAATTTTATTGCTCCCGTTTCTTTCTTTTGTGGGTTACGAGATTGTTTGCAATAAAGATATGCATAGGATGAATACCTTGATTTTTGTTGGGTTTTGACCATTTTTTACAGTCAATTTTTTGGGGGTGCGGTTGTGTAACGTGGTGTTACGATAATTCAACAGATTTGGTTGAACAGACTCACTCAAAGAGACCTTGGTTTCTAAATGGTTTTATTTGGATAAATTAGGTTTCTTTTTAGTATTTTGTTTGGTTTAACGTTGTAGGTTTCACCAGATGTTTGGGTTGCCTTCTTTTGGTGTAAGTATCGGTTTTTGCTCCGTGGAGAGTTGGATTACTCTCCTGGGAGATTCAACAGTTCTGCTAGAATCTCCAAGTATTTAGCGGGGGGGCTTTCATGTACCATAATTATGCATTCATGTACCATCATTATGCCTTCATGTACCATCATTATGCCTTCGTATACCATCATTATGCCTTCATGTACCATCACTATTTCATTAATATAACTTGCACCATAATATTGTCATGACATCATTATACTTTAATACCCAATCATTATAAATTGAGGATTCATCAACATACTTGTAATGAGATCAATTTAATTATAAACTGATGTGACATGACCTTTATCGTGTGCCAATATTACCAGTATGATTTGATACGTTACCACATCCATTATGCACCCACTTTGCTGAGGCAGTATATCAAATCAAACATCTCATTTATTCAGTTTTTCATGTAATATTTCTACATAATATGGTGTTTCATTTCATCAAAATAAGCTTTTGAAAGAACGAGACATGTATTCTTGATTTTTGCTTAAAAAATCTACTGTCTCAATAACCTACAAAAACAATGTGCCACGAATGGCATAGTCCTCTGGTGACCTTGTGTGTTGATTTGCAGGTGTCTGTTATGAATTCATATCACGTGGTGAACTTAATAATGGACCTAGTGGTCACCCTGTGTGTTGTCTTTGAGGGGTTCCCGGCACATTGACCAATAGCATCTCGTCTATTTGCCTCAAAGGGATTTGTCTTGATGTACAATGTTTTTACATGCAAAGAACAAAAAATGACCAGGGATAATTTTGGCTGCTTTAACTAAAACCCGGTACATGCCAACTGATTTGCCCTCAACTTAAAAGTTTAATTTGATTCTATTGATTATTTAAAGTTTTTATGGAAGGAAAGATAGACTGTAATCAAACTTTTAACCCTTGATTCTCTATAACAATACTGCGATAATATTTGAACGTAAAATTATTGATAATAATACACATCTTGCCAATCATGGCAAACTCCATGAATAACTCAACTCTAGATGCTTATGTTATATCTGAACTACAATGAAATAGGAATTGAATTGTAAATGGCGTGTCTAGCAAATGAGTTAAAAGTAAACAAAAAATGCAGTGCTGTGGTCAGAGGTTTCCGATATGCCGTCCATATCAAGAAATATATGACTCATAACCATGTGGGGATTCCATAAATGACAGATAATATATTGCGACGCATGCTTTGCACATTGTGCATAAGGATAATCTATTGTTAAAATTAATAAAAGTCATGTTATGACATGGAAGCAAAGGCCTAGACATGTCATTATTCTTTGCTAATGGATTCCCTCAGACATGCCTACCAGTTCATATTTGTCTTGGCTACAGACATAAAGAAAAAGTTGGTTGTAGTAAGATGTATACAATAGGTAATATATATGATATGACATTTTTAGGGAATACGTTTCCCATCCCCAACATCAAAACACAAATTAATTGTATAATTTAGATAGTTGTGGATTTTGCAATACTAAGAAAAAGGGAAAACAAATTATTAAGTAAATAAATATTTTGGACTCCGGTGACCGATTTTAGTGACCTATCTTAGTAACCTATGACACCACAACAACGTAACTGATGCTCATTATGTCTAACCAAGAAATAACAAATATGCTTTATAAAGAACACCTAATGCAAAAATGGCTTGATAATTTTAAAAACACATCTGCACACCGACTTCACTATAGCATGACAAGATATAGTAATACCTTAGTAATAATCTCCTTAGCATATTTAAACTTTCAACTAGTTAATTATTTGTGTTCACAATATAGATATAATTGAGCCACAATAAAAAGAAGTATCACTGTATAGTCATTGTGACCAATGGTGGTCTGCTTAGAGGTTAGTAAAGAAAAAAGGTTCTTCTAAGATATATAGGGTTTTAAAGCTCAAAGCATACCAGGAATACCTGGATGTGTTTGAATACATAGACCAAGTATCACACTTACATCCTTCGCTTTATAAAAGCCACCACACATGCGTAAACCGTCAAGTGAAATGTTCCACTGTCTCTATGTACACTTATCTGTCTCTGTATGTTTATATCTCTGTTTGTATATCTCACTTTCTCTATCATTTGCTATCTCGCTACCTATCTCTCTTGCCCATACCTCTATGTTTAAATCTCGGCGTTACCTGCGTATATATATATATATATCTTCGCTGCGATTCTCGCTGACGCCAACAGAGCTATATCAACCGGTCTAATTTAATTAGGCAGTTTTAGTGGGATTCAAGGGTCCCTTGTTGATACCCACGAGTGTAGGTTTCCTGGAAGCTGCAACCATATTCAGAAACTAATAGAAGTCTAAGATTGAGAAATTTCCATCTGACGACAAAATTGCAATCGCGTATTTCATTCGACTCGGTGTTGTGCTTGTTTAGCCTTAATACTCTTGAGCATATTGAACATTCTCAGTATAATCAAATCAGGCCTTCTGTTCCAAGCCTTTTTCAAATTATCTGACGACATTACAAGATTGATTGGTCTCTGAAGTATAATGCACATTCTTTTCAAAGCGATACATATGAAGGAAAACACAGATTTCTCAAGGAGAGCATAACTCATTTCATTAGCCTTATTTATGCTTTGATCACGCTAGTGTCTTGCACCAGAGATTCCTCTTCAATCATCAATCATATATTTCCATTGATCAGCGCTTTTTAATTGTTCATGAACAATGGTATGTTATATCATAAATCTTATATTTTTCGATATCAAAAAGACAAGAACTTAAAGACCCTGGTGTACATGTGCATACGGGAATAAATATCATGACTCAGAAAATGCCTCAATGGTCTTTTCATACCAAGAAATATTCATCGCATTTTTGTTGAAATCGAAATAGCTTATTGAACAAAATTTGTTTAGTTAACCAGTGATCTAGTGCAAACACCAACGTCGTAAAACTTTGCTAATAATAGGGGTAACAGTTGAAGACACTGGAATGATTTGACTTACAGAGCCTGTTTGTTCGGTAGCGTTTATCTATTGGTACAGGTCAAACACCCTTACGGACATCCTCAGTGGGTACATAATTACAAGTACAGTATTAGTGTGGGCACTGTCAGCAAATCACTTCATTTGGGCCGATTTCAAGGAGATAGCTTGAATATATCATAATATCATGGCCACCTATCATTTAATCATATCCCAAATCTTAGCAAAACTGCCCTTGACCTCCATGATTTCTTGAAAGCTTTACAGAACAAGTGTTAATCACTCTCTTTTTCATGCACGCCTAGAACATAAAGCTCAGACATCATTTTCCCTATCAGTGTTCATTTTACGTTTGAGGTGTATCAGATAAGGACAACAAGATCTTATCCATCAAAGTATCATTGATTTAATCATAATCAAAAGCCTAGAAGAAATGACTACCATAGAAATAGGAAAAATCGAAGTGAGGACACTCAGAAAATATTCATAATTTCATTTTATTTTCTTTAGAATTTGTGTATGATAGTCGATATATAAAGATTAAAGAACGCAACTTTTCAGTCTTGCCATTGTCCACCATACGGCAACGGTCAAATACCACTCAAATTGGCTGCGATTTAGTGCCCAGATGTGTTGTGAGTGCCCAGAATCTCTCATATACAACTAATGGGATGAAAGCTTAAATCACAACCTTGGATGAGATCTTTTTTATTCCATGTATAAAGATATTAATTTTACTTTCTTGACCTTGTAGTATGGATATTTCCGATCTGTGACAACCAATTCTTAAATTCAATCTTTCAAAACCTGACCTAGCCTTACCTTTAATTAATATTTCTGCCCAAATCTGAGATCACTTTTATAAAAGTCAGAAAGCCTGTGATCCAGTTGAGGGAATCGTGGAAATCAATACTGTCCCACAGAATATTATAATCCGGTGCTCACTAGGGTGTGACAATGTCTTGTAGTTCGTTGCAAATAGTATTGAGCAATTAAACAGCAGGGGGCACACAATTTGTAAATTTCCTAGAGAATTATATTATTTACAGGGTGTTCCACCATGCAATCACTGGTTTATTCTTATCTCTCTTGGGACACAATTTCCAACTCCATGAAAGAAATATTAAAAAAAACATAAAGTAAGGTCTGCACTTACTAAAAATGCTTTGCTATTGCAGCATTGTATGGATCATATCCTTTACATTTTAGGATTTCTATAACTATTTTTAATGGCCGGGGTTCGAACCCACGACTTTTGGATCACCACTGAGGAACTGGTGCTAATAAGCTGGCGCTCTAACCAACTGCGCCACGGCCCGTGGCCCTCGTGCCGGGATTGAACTCATGAAACAATTTCCCACATGAGCTGAGGCCTGTGCCAAAGGGTTAACCCATTGTCCTTGTAAATCTGTGACCGGGTGAGTTGTCATGTCAAGGACCTGCGACATGATAATTCAGTGAAGCAGCACCATATCTGCTACAAGTAGGTCTCATCACGAAATAACTGAAATAATGTTGAAAGTGATGTAAAACCCCAAACAAACAAACAAACAATCCTTTTAAGTGGTAAAGAAATTGAGTGTACTGAGCTAGTCAAACTATTGGGAATAACATTTGACACAGTTGAAATTCGATGCACAGATCAAAGAAATGCAAACTAAGGCATCTAGACAAATAAATATGTTCATGCAACTCTCCAAAAAGTTGGATCTGGAGAGTCGACTGGCAATATTCAATTCGTTTATCACATCAACATTCAATTACTGCCCATTAGTGTGGATGATGTGTGGCAAGCAAAATGTTGACAGAGTGGAAAAATTACAGTACAGAGCACTGAAATTTGTGTATGAAGATTATGAATCATCTCAAGAAAGACTAATGGAGCTAGCTCGTAGAAATAGTTTATTAGTAGATAGATTACGTAGAATGCCAATTGAAGTGTTCAAGTGTGTACATAATCTGTCACCACAATATGTCTGTGAAATGGTTAGGGCACACAAAACAGAATACAGCTTAAGAAATCCTTATCCTCTTGAGCAAAGAGAATATAAGACTATCATACATGAGAGGCAGACTTTCTCCTATATGGGAAGCAAACTATGGAATGAGCTGCCAAATGACTTTAAGCAGACTACTAATCTCAATGAATTTAAAATTATCATCTCCAAGTGGGATGGACAGTGTCAGTGCATGGACTGGTATAACTAGGAAATTTATCACTGTATATATATATATATATATATATATATATTTATATATCTTCTTTTTGTGTTTATTGTTTTTTTACATGTGACTTTAAATAAAGATTTGTATCTCGTATCTTGTATACATCGTTACTTAATATGCCAAACAAAATCCTATTGGGGTTAAAATTTCATGAATCAAGTTGCCTGACGTTGCCTGACATTGCAACAAGATCAGTGAGTTATAAGAAGTAACAATCTCTTCTGACTTTTTGCATTCTTTTTGGAACCTTATGCATTGATAACTTCATATATCTGTAACATAAATTGTAACTTGTTGGGTGATTTAATTAGCAATGGTTAGCATGTCAGGAGGTGAGGTAGTCAAGGAAACGCTGGTTTGTCATGACTGTCAGGAAAATTGGAAACATGAGAGTAAGATTTAGTCGATGACTGATTTCATCATTTTAAAACCATTTCCAAATATGTTAGCATTGTTCATCAAATTGTGGGTGAAGGAAACCATATGGATTATATTTAATACAAATGATATATTCAAGCTGCGTTTCACTTATCTATCCAAGTTATGTCAAAAAGACAAATTGTCCAATCATGTTGACAGTTCCAGTCTGGAACACCATAACATTGAGAACATTGAAAATCTTTTTTATTAAGTGGTAAAGCATTACGTGTTTTTCCCTTAATCCAACATACCTGACAAAAAGAAGTAAGTCTCAGGTCAGGGTACCAGAAGTAGAGATTAAAAATACGAGATGGCGTCCTGCTGAGTATATTTGCTTGCTGAGATTAGTACTTAGATTAGTGGGTGTGTGGTCACTTTCACATGTCACAATTTCATACATGAGCTGAGGCCCGTGCCTAAAGGACTGACCTATTGTCCTTTTAAATCTGTGACATAAAATATGTTGCAGTTATATAATGGGGAATAACATTTGATCATATTCAAGATATATTTACAAGTAGTTATGAACATTTTCTAAATAGCAAATTCTTTTAATAATAAGAGGATGTTGTAAGCTTTGTGTAAATATTTTCTCCAGGAAGGTACTACTCGAATAATACATTTTTTTCTTTTATATTTTTTCCTTTGCCCTCTTGTATCCACCTTGTCAAAAATACTTTTTGCAAAAAGATAATTTGTGTATCTTAATATAAAAAAGTACATATTAACTTATTTCCAGACATTATTTTTTACTTTTGGTTTTATTTGAATTGCACTTTCTTATTGCAATGTCGATGATGTTGTATATATCACTGGAAAAGCAAGGGATAAATGGTAAAAATTGAAATCAGTGCAGTTCTTCATGATTACTGAACTAAAAGAAGTAGTTTATGGTGTTCATTTTGGCACCTGTGAATTCTGTTTTTCAGGTTCTATTAGGACAAAGTTAGCGTAACTTTCACTCCATCGCATATAGAGTTGTCATACCATTTTGAGATATAATCATTGATAAACATATTTATTGGACAATGTGAACAAATACATTTGTCAAAGAGATTATTTTGAATTCCTGGTGAGAGATGATTTCACACTTCGGCTTTCACACACCAAATGCATGTACAAGCAAAACCAGGAAAAGTTGTTATTCTCTCTAAACATGTTAATTGGACTTTTTTGTTCATGGCGTGTTCTACATACGTCTGGATTGGGTTGCCATGGTGATCTTGTAATATGCCGGACACCTCAGCTATGCCTATTAACTTAGACGCGTTTTGTCTATTTATTTCTGTAACATATATAACTATAAGATCAAAGATGCAATGGTGTTAGGTACAAATGAATTCTGTCGCCAAGGTAATAGCTACACATATATACCGACTGTCATATACACAATATCTTGTTCAATCCATCTAGATAAATCTGTATCATAACCTATTATATACAATTCAATAGTCTGTTTGTGTGTTTCTCTGTTTGGTGTTTTCATCAGTTTCAATATTATTTAAGTCATTTTATGACCACTTGTAGAAGATATAGTGCTGTCTCACTGAATTGCCATATGGCAGATCTTTGACGACATGACAATCCACCCATTCACAGATTTACGTGTACCACGGATTAATACAATTCAGTCGCTCACATTTTTGTCTTTATAACTATTATCATTAAAAGACAGTGGGTATGATATGTATACATGTATGTATTATTGGCATTAATAAGGTAAGGTGAAAGCCAGGAGTATTGGTTAGGAGTTTATATGTATGACATATCTATAAAACATGGAAATGAGTTGAAGTCTTGGAATAAAATTAGAAAATGCATTTCTGAGTATTGCTTCTGTAACTTTTGCTGCCTGAGAATATCTCAGATATTCTTAAATGGGCAATGTTTCCTGCTTTCAGAGCAAATCATTTTTATCATTTCCCAGAAATATAATTTTTCGTTTTTAGATTTTGAGTATTACTTCCTGTCTAAACATTTGTGCAGCAAAATTGCCTACTTCTGTCAATATCCTTGGTGATCGGGCAAAAAAACATTAATACGTACTTCAAATGTCCCCATGCAAACCTCATCTGAGTTTTATGAAGCGAGAATCCTCGTGTATTGGTATAGGAAAACTGCATTTATTCCTTTGGAAACCATCCACAATTAGAGCATACATGGTGAATGAATCATATTTTATTTCATTGAAGTATGAATGACACCTTTTGATTTTCTTCTTTAATCTGCTGTCTCAATCTATCGGAAATACGTCCTAATACAAGACCGAGGTTTTCAGCACACTGTGTGTAGGAGACTTTCCTGGAAAAATATGTGACATCTGATGAGAAAACACGCAATGAGGTTGTGTTATTTTCATTGTTCAAAAGGAAAATGATGTGCCAAATCTCACTTGTTCCAAACTGCAGCCAAACGGCACACACTCAACGATGTGCCACAAACAATTAAATTTTGTGTATAGTTGCACTTGCCTGCATGAATTCCTGGATGTTGCCTGAAAGTCTGGCCCATATGAAGAATAACACTAACATGGTGGATACGGTAACTGTTTGAATGCAATTATTTGGATTTACACCTTCACCCCAATGGAGATGATTTATTTTCCTCACAATTTTTAGATTATGCATTTAGATTATTAGCATTGGTGTCACTATGTCTTTCCGACAAATCTGATCTTCTTTTCTGAAACTACAGGGTGGGTTTCTTAGCTATTTGTAGGTAAAATGGTATTGTCAAATGATAAATTCTATCTATTTTCCATAAGATTTATTTTAATGCTTTTATGATAAAAACATACAATGACAAACATTGAATTGTAAAATGTACAAGGATACCTAAGGTTTTTGTGGACAACCATCATAGACGCTGATCAATGGACGGTGAATCGTTTTTCACATTGAAACCTGGAACATCCGCTGCCTCATAATGCCAATCTAAAGTGGTGGTCTCACTGTAGCGAACAGGCCAAGCGGATGAAAATGGACGGGAAAATTTGGGTGTTCGGAATGGGTACGGAAGCCTACGCAACTCGAATGCAACTTGAATGCCTCATTCGTGTTCCTTCTAAATACCTTCGTTTTGGGTTTGAGGCAGTACTGGTAAGACCGCTTTGGCAGTACTGGTAAGACCGTTTTGGCAGTACTGGTAAGACCGCTTTGGCAGTACTGGTAAGACCGCTTTGGTCCGCAAAATATTCAAGTTGAAGATATTGTGCAGAGGAGTTGTGAACGGTCAGTTTACACTGCCTTCGATGCACGTGCAGAGTGGGTCAGTAATGCGAACGCTTTGCTTGTATCTCATCCTGAATATGTTCTGACTGTGTTCTGTGATATTCGCTTAGTCCTGCATTTATGCAAAAAAGGTAGGGAAAAAACACAAACAGGTACGAAGTACCACAAACAGGTACGGAGAAGACACACACAGGTACGGAGAAGACACAAACAGGTACGAAGAAGACACAAACAGGTACAGAGAAGACACAAACAAGTAACAGAGTTAGTCAGAATAAGATGCGAACAGAAGACGAAAGTCCGTATTGGTCAGCTTCTCATTCTTGTTCTGTCTTGTCCATGTTTATCTGTAATGCCTTCGTTCTATATCAGTGTTCATCCACGTTGTTCACTTTGGTCTTGTCTCATTCGTTCCTACAAAGTGCACAAAAACGCACAAAAACGATCAAAATCGGATGCATAAAACTTGGATATTTTCCACTCTGAAACTCGTCCGCTGTTTGCTACAGTGAGACCAAGCCTTTATTATAACCTCAGTTTGAGACTTATTTACAAGGTTATGTGGGGGTGATAAAATCATCCGGCCAAGTTGTGTCCAATTTTATAATTACTTTCACACATTGACCGGTCTCGACCAGCAAATCTGGATAAATGCTTACAATTTATAAAGTTATTTTGCAGTCAAACCAGTAAATGCTTAATGACAATACAATAAAGCAAAAGTCAGCACAACTCTTAGACCTATGGTCTTTTTTATTGATTACTGATCTCCTACATCCGTACAAATCCATTTATCTCATCTAAATTCATTTTCCAATTTTGGATATTATCTTACTCTCTCTGATGCCTCGCTTTTCTCACTCTGATCTTTCTGTTCTCTCTGATGTCTGTCTTATCTATCTATTCTCTCTGATCTCTGTGTTATCTCTCTGATGCCTTCCTTATCTCCCACTGCCTCTTATCCATGATCTCCCTCTGATGTCCCTGTTCTCTCTAATGTCTTCTCCGTGATCTCTCTGTTCTTTTTGATCTCTCTAACTTTGCCCTGATTTCTGTAACTCCTCTGATATCCCTCTCTCTGGTGTCATAGCTATGTCTCTGGTTCTCTCTGATGTCTCTCTGTTCTCTCTGATGTCTCTCTCTGGTGACTCTCTTATTTCTATTCTATCTCTAATCTCACTCTGATCTCCCTCTGATCTCTCTGTTGTTTATTATTCTTTTTGATCTATCTCCCTCTCTCTAATTTTATCTCTAATTTGTCTGTCTTATCTCTAATCTACCTCTACTCTCACTCTGGTCTCCCTCTGATCACTATCTGTTGTCTATTATTCTTTCTGGTCTCTCTCCTCTCTGATGTCTGTCTTATCTCTAATCTACCTCTAATCTCACTCTGGTCTACCTCTGATCTCTCTGTTGTCTATTATTCTTTCTGATCTCTCTCCTCTCTGATGTCTGTCTTATCTCTAATCTACCTCTAATCTCACTCTGGTCTCCCTCTGATCTCTCTGTTGTCGATTATTCTTTCTGGTCTCTCTCTTCTCTGATGTCTGTCTTATCTCTTTCTAATGTCTTTCCGATCCCATCTGATATCACTCTGATATCTCTGTTCTCCGGGATATTTCAGATAAATGTGAAGCTACAAATGTAAATCGACAGGACACATTATCTCAGTTATTCCTTCAGAAGATAGATGGTTAGTTATTAGATAAGGCCCGTTTACCTGCACACATAGTAACTACATTACTTCTTGTAATATACATATGACAAGATAAATATTTAAATAGCATAATGTAACTGCATGGTATCTGCAGTACTTGTATTATGTTCAAAAAGAAAATATATGAATTGCATAATCAAAGAATCCGAAGAGAGATTTCCACCACCAAATGAGCAAGATGTCATAAAAGCATGAAATACAATAAAGTTCTTCATTCAATGGAGTCAACATGATTGCTGTGTTTATTAAGCAGATATACTTAGCGAAGGCCATTTTATGGGAATTGTGTTTCCATCTAGATAAAATTTGTTGTCAATAGCGCAATTAAAGGTGATTAGTAACGAAGTTAGCCTGGTTTGTTGGAGTATTTGATCCATCTTACAAACACACCAAATCTTAAGAACCTGTCTGTACATTCAGAAATCCGCCTTATGAATGTTAAATGCCAACAGAAGAAGAAAAAACAATCTCTACAAGCCGTCATTACACATTCTTCGCACGGCAGGAAGGTTCCCATTTGAAAGATAATCCATCTAAATAGGAGAGTAATGTTGGGGTACGGAAACGATGATCAGCATACATCATTTATTACGTCTGTGTGTGTCTTTTGCGTGGTTTACCTCCTATGTTCCACGTCTCGTATAATCTCGCACATTCTCGTTCACACAGCCCATGTGACCCTTTGCCGACAGGGGGCAACGTGTTTCTACAGGTAAACCTGGGGCAAGTCCAAAAATATTGGCACAACTGCATCCTTTCCATGAGGAAATATAGACATTTTATCTCTAACATGTTGCCTTGAGCGGTGTTTTTTAAAGAAAATATTTTTTTGGTACTATGTATGTCTTAATTTTGAAGCTTGGGGCACGTTTTTAAAGTTTCTTTTCCTAGTTTTGATACTGATCTCACCTTACTTGTGTTCATGACAGAAAAACGATGTACATACACCTATGACATGACTTGTGTCACTTGTCTACAAGCCTCAGTGAGGCTAACAATGATACAATGATCAAAAGTCCAAACCCAGCCGATCACATTCATGATTGCCATGGCAATTGGTGGCACTGGTAGCCAGATTTTGTTCCTGCATAGATATCATTTTCATTTCCGTGACAAACAGGCATACAAATAACTGTCAGACTTCACCTGCTAATGTGACCAAAACTGTAGGCAGCGTGTGCAGACAAATAAGTCTGGCAAGAGATGAATATTGTATGCAACAGCCAACAAATATGTCTTTAACGTATTTTAAAAGCATTAATTTGGTGTGTTAAAAACATATCTACATAAGAACATCATGAAATATTGAAGTTTACCCTTGAGTAATAAGATTATGATAAGACACAGACGTTGCACTATTAGCAGAGACTTGCCTTCGTCATCACCAGCACGTGACGGGAAAACACGGGTAGAGTGATGTCTTTATAACCCCAGTTGAGGCCTGAAGTGGGTTAGCCCTGTTTTACGCCATTATATTACCATTCAAAGAACAGTGCTTTGATGACGTTATAAGCATATTGCCTTACTTGCATGACGTCATTTTAGCTTGTAGTGCCTCCGTGAGAACACTCCACCAATAAATGACACCACGAACGGAGTGTACTTTCAAAGCGGAGCTATTTATTGAGGGTTCTGTTCAAATACGTCCATTTATAATTTTTGTACGATTTTTGTACGTATTTTACACAATCACTGCTTAATTCATTTGACGTTCATTTCTCATTTTGTAACAACATAAGCAGTACATTATGATGACAATTATAATTCGCAAAATAGAATATTTCTTTAAGCCCATTTTAAAGCTTTTAGCCATATATAATGTGAAATGTCAAGGCAAATATGGCTTTCAACGTTACCTTTAATCTTAACTGCAGCCAGAAGTCTGGATTCTCTCGGACAAAGGAGTCATTTCCAACTTAAAAGGGAAATTCATTTCAGTGCATATTAAAATGATCATTTCTGTCACATTACATGGAATGCAAGTTTCATTGTTTTCGTTACCTATGAGGGGACTTACATGTTCTTCGTTGATATTTACTCCTTGTAAATCTGGAATTTTTGTATTCTGATAAAAAAACTAACATTCATTATAAGGCTCCTAAAAGCATTCTTTTGAAGAATATCTACCTTACTGCATTAAGGTGCACAAGTACATATTGCATGTACGTAGAAAGTGCTTTCTCAGGCACACAATAAACGTATACATCCATATACCTTTTATAAGAATGAATAGGAGGAACACTACTCAGTGGAATTGTACAGAGTGAATTGTACATTAGCGACGAGTAAGAATCATGCGGCTAAAATACAGCGCCTGCACTTACTTATGACTTATAGAGCGGAGTCGTTTGGGATTAGTGAAACACATTTCTGGGATCTATCATTTAGCTCAACTGAACGCTACCAGGTGCATCTGTAATCTGTTACTTTATCCTCTCAAACAAGCCATTTTATTGACTTACCACAATTTGAATATTGAGCATCTTAATTTTGCAACAGATGCTGTATAACATGAATATATCATATGTTACTTCACATTTGTTTTTACATCTATACGCCTTTTAAATGGAATGAGTCATTTTGTTTTTTTTTGCACAAAATATGAAAATATTTTAGAAGTTGATTGATAAATGTTCTGTTCTTGGATTCTGAGATAAGTATGAAGTGTTAGGCATCATATAAAATTGCTATCCTCACGTGGGTTATTCGTGTGGATCAAACTAAAGAAAACAGGTAAGATGTCTTAATCTAGTGGGTTTGAGCCAAAGAGATGTGCTGAAATATTGGCGAGATAGAGAACACGGCTTATCCACATGCTTATCCTCGCATCAAGATGTTTCCCCTCTCATATTTCAGACTATATCTTTAAAATCCAACGTTTCCTGAATGAGAAATATAACATGCAATGTATTATTTACTAAATACGGTTTATATTTCTCAAATAATTATCATTGCTAATAGTTGTCAGACTATTTACATCAGGAGTTGCTTATCCCATAGTTCAACCAGAAATGTATTTATTTAGCTTGATGACAAACTTTTGTTATCTGACATACTTAATGCTCATTTTATGACTAGGACATTAATTTAAGGAGCACAATTCATATATCCTCAAATTAAAAAAAAGTTGTTCTTTTTTAATTTTCACAATACATTTATGAATATAAAAAATTCGATGACATTTCAGAATTTATGAACAAGTCAGGCTCATTTATCCGTTAGGATCACCTGACATATACAATGATTTTATTGCATTGCTGTTTTTTAAGTACTGTGTAAAGACAAAGATGTCTCCCATTAGCGAGACCGTAGATCCAGTTATCCCTGAGCAAACAGTTTAAACTTGTGCAAGTCCGGCACTGTTTACATGTCGTAGAGTCTGGTAAATACTAATGATTACTTGTGGTTTCTGTTGTATACACTTTACAAGGCTCATGAACTCTTGCAATATTTAGCTCGACAGCCATCTTATCTCACAAGTGGGGCTCCCCGTGGGGGACGTGATTATCTCATTGTGAGGCATTTAAATGTCTCATTATTAGCTTTACAACTTAGTTCCTGTATCTGGCCCCTTAAGAGGTTTTATATTCTGATCAACGTTTCGCTAAGGATGTCTACCGATTCATAAAAAGACTTTTGTTTTAAGGAGCAGGTTATGAGATCAGCTGGTTGCAAGCGGGAGACCTTCAACTTGTTTTGGTGTGGTGTTCGGGAACCGAGTTGTTTACACCATCTACTCATATCCCATCTGTGTCCGCTTGGTCAACAAATATCGGACAAAATGTAAATAACGCTAAGCTACAGAGATAAATATATGCCTTTCTCGCCACAAACAGAAAATGCTTTCCATGTTGACGTATATGATGCAAATTTCTCTATGGAAAGAACGTTAAGAGAATTTTTTTAAAGACATACAAAGCTCTGTATAGGCGCTTTACGAACCTTCTTTTCCAAATGATATTGGGTTACACACAAAACATCGCACTAGATTATAAAGCTTATTGACAGTGGGTACATTACTCAACCTTGGATCAAACGGGTCAACCATCAAAGAGATCACAAGATAGAATTCAATATGTTCTTCACAAACTTACAATATATTGACAATTTATGTCTTCTAAAAAGTACACATTTTGTGAGATACGAACATTGTATATGTTAACTTTACAAAACGTCAACAACTCATTAGCAATATTACCATATGCTGCATAAAACCACCTAGAGACACTATTAGAATCATAAAACCTGCTACACATATTACACACAAATACCAATCCTACTTTAAAAACAAAAAGGGTCTTATATTTCTTATGGATGACCATCCAAATTCTACGATATTGTTTGTTTCCCCTATTGTTCCAATGAAGAAATATATATATATATATATATATATATATATATATATATATATATATATATATATATATATATATATATATATATACACACACACACATATATATATATATATACACACACACATATATATACACACACACACACACACATATATATATATATTTATATATATATATATATATATATATATATATATATATATATATATATATATATATATATATATATATATATATCGCTTCGTATGGTCTCCTCCCCATCAAGCAACCCCCAAATGTGTGTGTGTGTGTGTGTGTGTGTGGGTGTGTGGGTGTAAAAAATCATTTAAAATCATTTAAATCTGTTGGTTCAAGATATTAGATTTGAAGTGTGCAAATAAAAAACACAGAAAATCAGTGAATTTTATCTAAGACTAACATGCACAATCTTTAAACGAGACTTAAATCCAACCAAATCTTCATAAGAACCAAAGCTTCTTAAAGTAGGTCTGAAAGGGCAAACAATAGAAATTGGATGGATTGGGTAGCTGACCCTGTCGTATATCTCACGCCTGTTCCCACGCATTATTTCTATGTCGATGTCTCGTCGGTGTATTAAGGCCTAAAGTCTCGTTTGATTTCGTGTGACGTGATCTGCGTCTGCCATGGTGTGGTAATTTACCTGTAATAACCACAACACTGCCTCCTTATCTCCTCTGCCGCTGTCTACTCAACAGGCGACTTACAACAGGCGCAAGGATACGTGAACAGGCCGCCAATCATATCGCACAATGTTGGACCGTATTACCTACTGAATTGCATGGTCATAAACACATCCGCTGTGAAAATTGGAACCCCCAAAAGCAGCAGTAATCCTTTTATTCAGATAATCTCCATAACATGTCATCCTCTCACCCTGTCAAGGATAAACACTACATAAATTGCTCCTCATACAATGGCTGAAGCCTGTCCCATTATGCCCTACTCAAGTGTAATATCAGCGCCTCATAGATGCCTTGTTGAACTGCTTATATTACTCTTGTTAACCTGACCTTCAGTAAATGCGAAACCAAGGCCAAACGCCATTACCTTTATAACACCCTTCTGCGCATCAAAACTTTTATACTTACACAATTCTGCGTTTTTATCATTTTTTAGCTTGAGTATTCGTGTCTTGTAGAAAATAAAAGATAATAGCAGATGCACAGAGGGAAGTCAATAACGAGAGAAGGGTGCAAATGGAGAAATAGCTAATCAATCAAGACTTGATGTGTGGGACGTTTGATTGCAGTAGCTGTGAGGAGCATCTGGTCTTTTAATGTGTTCACACCAAGTATAAGTCTGTAAACATTCCCAGCCGATATCCAGCGTCATTGGCAGGTTTAAAACGAGTTTTAATCTCTCAAAACTGACATCATTTCTCAAATGATAAACTCACCACATGCATTTTGTGTTGTTCTGAGTAAAGGTTCGTGTCTTTATGAGCGACTGGTGACAGATTACTCTTAAATTCGTATATTGAAAAGTTAAATAACTGCTGTAAAAACTACAATATTACTGTGAACATAATTTACCTTGTCAAGACAGATTTCTGCGATTTTCAATTAATGACGGTTATTACGCGTGACATAAAACAAAGACCTGAGTTTCACCTCGGTATTTTCTGTCTTCACAAAGACTCTAAGGAGTCTAAGAATGACAATGTCATCAAAGGGTGACTATAGAGGAGTGACAAGTTATCTAATCAATAATTCCTTTGATGTCACTAATGAATTAGTTGAATATGAAGCAAGGTACTGGGAAAGCGACAGACACATCACCAAGAAAATTACATATTGCACCAGACCTCCATGAATATATTGGTGGATGAAGATATTGGTGAAATTAAAAGTATCTTTCCAAGGTCAATGCAAAATCTTTCTTGGCGTGTTCTGCACAATAGAGAAACCACCATATCTACAGAGACTTAAATCACATCTCCAGTCAATTTGAGCGATTAAGAACGGCATGTTAATGGTGTCCATATATAAAACGAATATGTTTCTATGACTGAATGAAAGTTAAAAATGTGGCTGAGAACTCTGAATAAATAACACGTCATGCTTTTTATTTTTCTAACCTTTGCACATTTATCAAAATGCTCTCATTCCAACCGCACTTTGTTGACCTGAGATACCTTTATGGAAATAGACCCCGTTATTTTGATGGATGTAACATACGTATACACTTTCCTGAATGAATGTGTGATATCTAGGATATGTGGGATATTACCTTGAGGATACACCAGGGCAATGTTCTTGTGTGACATTATTTTATCTTAGTAAATGAGTAGCGGATGAGCTTGACCTTATTAATTTGTTCTTTTCCATATTCACTACATATTTGAAATTACCAGATGAGGATTTGATTTGATAATGTTAATGTTTAAACAAAGATGTATCACTTATTGAATTTATATGTTCAAAATTAAATCAGAAATATGCAATAAGAACTCTAACGGGAAGTTTCATAAAAGTGGCCTGAGTTTAGAATTTACACTTAATACATAAATTCGCAAAAAGAAATATCATCTTTATACAAATAGATCGGAGGAAGTAATTAAATTATATATCAAATTATATACCTTACAAATCTGACAGACCTTTTCCTTGTTGATTCTCATCAGGGAGGTACATAAGCTCAACATGGATTGCCCAACATAAATTCAACATAAGATTTGGGGGTGAAGTGAATTATATAATGTCAAGAAAAAGGATATGTATATCAAACATGTACTGAATTTGCACTGAAAATCAGTAAAGCAAGTTATATAGCACCCTAGGTCTGTATCAGGTAATAGAGAAACTAGTTACTGGGGCCATCCCTTGCTTTGATAATCAGAGTTGGGCGGTGTCTAAAGTGCGAAACATCTCATCAAACTATTTTCAATCATGCAACTTGACCAAAGTGTTGAATTATACAATTAATGCTTGGCTATTTCAAAACATTAATTGCCAAAAAATAAACAATAAATTGATTAAGCATATGAAAGTATTTCATTTTACTTTAAATTCTAAAGCAATCCTATTACATTATTGTTATTATAAATATTTCCGATATAATATTCTCGATGTGCTTCAAGGCGTTGTTTCACTTGCTATTCCTATCCACTCCTTCCATTTTAAATTGTCCGTTAACCATTGCATTTAATCTAATTACGTCCGCTTGAAATTCCTGCTCACGGAATGCTGTTTGCACATGATCAACCCGTTTATCAAACATGTCTCAGCTACTTCGCGGTCCTTATCACTTCTTTTTTCAAAGTTTGATGAATAGCTGAGATCCACGCCAGAAACATTTTATGTCTTAAAATCTGTCCATAAGATGGATGATCACAGTCAATTTGTTGGCTTGTTTTGTTACAAATCCCACTTTAATTTGCAAATTATTGAGTTTTTTTTCTTCTGTTTACAAGTCGCTCTCTTCTGTTAAGATGGTCTGTAAATAACGTAAGCACATGGACCTTGGATCTGTATAAAACGCCATATTAAGAATAATAAGATATTTCTATTTTGGCGTGGCCTTTACTTGAAAATACATACGTCACAGAAAAATAACGGAGAAATGGTTTGATCCATTCAATGTCAAACCTCACTTTGTAATGTACAATTAAAGGGATGAAAAGTGAAATCAAAACACTAAAGTTGTTAAATTTACTTTCATGTCCCCAAAGTATGGATATGTCTGATTTGTTATATCCAATCATTCAATTAAGCATTTCAATGCTTACATTTGCCTGAATGATATTTTTGCCCAAATCTGTACCCACTTGTATAAGAATCAAAGAAGTCTTGTTGAGAAAAATATGAATGTGAATTTTTCAGAATATCTTTATAATCCTGTGCTAGGCGGGTGTGACAATACTTTGTTATACAATGCTTTACAAATATTATTGGTCCCGTCTTGGTGTTACTGAAATAATGATGAAACCTAATAAACCCAAACACACACACACATAATTAACTGCTCCAACCTCCTATCCGTGTTTTGGAAATGTAATGTGGGATTCAAACCCACAACCTCCCTTCCTCCATTAATATAACCATGCAAGGAACGGGTCCATTGCTCATGTGACTGGTGTGATTTGCGTGAAAGATAATTTTTAAGAATAAACTAAATCATTCAGATTTAACAAAAGTATATTTCAGTTACTTTGACTAGATGTTGCCATATTCCAACAACCTTTTACACCATTCACTTTTATTTCATGAATTCCTGCTATGCCACGAATGATATACATTTATATAAGCTTAAAAATAAATATGAGACATATTAACGACATCAAATTTTGTTGATTTGATCAAAGTGTTTGCTAATGGGTCCAGGTGTCCATCAACTTCGACCTTTGATACTTGAGTGGTGTCCTTTAACACGAGTGGGAGGCCACGGGCCGTGGCACAGTTGGTTAGAGCGCCAGCTTACTAGCACCAGTTCCACTGTGTTGATTCAAAAGGTCGTGGGTTCAAACCCCGCCCGTGCCGAGGTTGAAATCATGATACAATTTCCCATATGAGCTGAGGCCCGTGCCTGAAGGGTTAATCCGTTGTCCTTGTAAATCTGTGACCGGGTGGGTTGTCATGTCAAGGACCTGCAACATGACAATTCAGTGAGGCAGCACTATATCTGCTGCAAGTAGGTCTCATCACGAAATGACTGATATAATGTTGAAAATGACGTAAATTCCCAAACAAACAAACAAATTAGCATGAGTGGGATTTATGGAAGATTCTAAAAGAATTATATCCATGGCTTTTAACAGTCCCTACCATGTTTAACTATTTGGAATAATGTCATGCACTGATATTATTTTCTTATTTCGTTAAAATTCCATGACAAGGTAAATATTTGTGTGTTGTTTTTAACAAATATGCGAAAGGGAACTAACAATTTCAAATTCTTGTTTAATTCTTAACGTAATCACGTTGGAAAAAGACATAAAATATTAATAAACTGGAACATTTAATAAACAGATAAACTGGTACATTAATTGAAGAATAATTATATCAGATATATGTTTAATCCAGGAAATAATTTGCATAACTCATGATCATCGCAATATTATCCACAAAGATATAGAATAAAGCTTTGAGGAAAACAATTTCAATTTGCTTTCACAGAGAAAATTATGCAATTTACTTTTTTGCAATAGGAATATTGTGATATGTGTTTTGCAATTGAAATGACTCTGAGATTTTTAAGTATCATATTTTTGTACTTATATGATTATGTCTATCTTAAAAAATGATTCATTTTCTTCCTTATTGATCCAAGTTGGCTTCGTTTGCCTTCTCCTGTCGACAGAGAAATATGTTTTGTTGGAAAGAATGATAAGCGAAAGGAGCAACGCAATATCGGTTATGCGATTTTGGCAGTGGGAGTTATTAAATATTTGATACAATTATGTATAGTATTAATAACAAAGGCATGTCATAAAACAAAAAATGATGGATTGCAATCAAGATGAGACACTCTCATACTGGGGGATGAGCACTGTTTGCCAAGTCGGCATTTTATACCGAATTTGGAAACACTCATTTCTGTGGAGTTTTCTCTCTCGAGATAGCTTGCGGATGAAAACGGATAAGTAAACTGGCCAAGGATAAGGAAATATCAAAATCACAGGTTATAGTAATGGTTACAGACTAGAGATGGGAAAGATAATGATCAGCACATAGACCATAGTTGGAAGGAACACGAAATAAGTAACCTTGATGGAGATTTCTCACTTACATACTGACATCAGGATTTTCAGCTAGGGAATATGTTTTGACTTATTTAGAAAGAGTAGAGTTTTATGTTTTCGAGAGTGAGATGTCAGTCTCTCATGCAGATGCTCTGCTGAGAGAATTGTTTTGGTTGTGTTGTGTTGTGTTGTGTTGTGTTGCATGATCAAGAAAGGTGGATATCTTCTACTGAGTTGTTTATCACTCCAACCAGTAATCTATTCCAGGTTATCAAAGACTGTAGTTAGTGTTGATAAAGATAATTCAATAAAAAATAAAGCTCTTCCTATATGTCGAGTCATATAGAAAATAGCAAATGGCGATAATGCCACCCTGTGTTCGTTTATTATCACCTTCTGACATGAAAATTAATTCACCATCATACTTATTCCCTGTGAATTTTATAACCCGTAGGAATATATTTAAGATGAGTATAATACCATTATGTGGTAGGCCCTTAAGATATTTTGAGGCATTTCTCGACCAACCTACAACCACCATATTGGCCACCACTATCCCAAATGATTTTAGGGCTAACAAAATCAGTCCATGAATTATTTTACTAATGTATGGGAGGGCATACAGGGGAATAAGTAAAAGGTCAAACCGACTTTATGGGGATGGGATATTGCCTGAAATATAATATGATTGATCATCATCAATAACATGAAATATATATATTTACATACATATTTATGTATTTCTTGGAGTGCTTTGGTAGATCAGTGGAAGAAAATAAGAAATCAAAACAAAAACCGATCATCTAAATTACCGTGTGGCTGCAGGTATTTTGGTTAGCCCTTGCTTTGCATTTGCCATTTGAGTCTTGGCATCTTGATAGTGACTCAAAATTTTGACTGTATGTAAGTAGGTCAGCATAATGTGACCTACTTTCCTGTGCTTGTACACAATGCACACTCCGCACAGTGACTGGTGTCACAACAGTGTCATAGTGGCAGCATAGTGTGGGAGTGTGTTAATGAAATACTGTTGCTGCGATTACGTTTGAAAAAACCCCCTCCCTCTGCGCTTGTTAATTTACCTGTATTTGGCAAATTTAAATAATAATAAATATGAGGAATATCATGTCCCTTCCATTCTTCTTAATATGTCGCCCTAAATGAATCAAAGATCGAGCCAATCGGCTTTAAGACTTATATATCTGATAAATCATTGCTTGACTTGTATTTTCCCGAAGAGAACTTCGGAGGTGGCACACCGTTGTGAATAATTCCACGTGTGGATTTAAAGGCTGAATAGTATTGATTAAGGGGGGCATTTACGTATTTTGTTGGGGCAAAGTCATTTGATATTATGACCAAGATGTGATAGTACTGAAACCATGTTGGCTGAGATTTGACTTAAAATTGCCTTTTGTAATGTCATTATGACAGGCAATTTCAGGAAGTGAAATGAGTGAATGTAATGGCCTTTGTGTATTGTATTTAAATTGCATTTTAATATATACATCTGTCTTCAAATAGAGATTTAATATTAGCCAGTCATTATTTCGTTTTGACTTTAAGGGGCTTCTGACGTGAAAGTTCTCAGTTTAACTCGTCGTGGATGACTATTATGAGAAGTGGAAAATCAATATCTAAGTTTGGGATCTTACCATGTTCTTGTTTGGAGTTTTACATCACTTTCAACATTCTTTAGGTCATTTCGTGATGAGACATACTTGTAACAGATATAATGCTGCTTCACTGAATTGTCATGTCGCAGGTCCTTGACATTACAACCCACCCGGTCACAGATTTACAAAGACAACGGTTTAACCCTTTGGCATTGGCCTCAGTTCATGTGTGAAATTGTATTATGAATTCAATCTCGGTATGGCGGTTTTGTTTGTTTGTTTGTTTGGGGTTTTTACATCACTTTCAACATTATTTTAGTCATTCCGTGATGAGACCTACTTATAGCAGGTATAATGCTGCCTCACTGAATTGTCATGTTGCAGATCCTTGACATGACAACCAACCCCGTCACAGATTTACAAGGACAATGGGTTAACCCTTTAAGCATGGGCCTCAGCTCATATGGGAAATTGTATTATGAGTTCAATCTCGGCACGGCGGGGTTCGAACCCACAACCTTTGGATCACCACAGAAGAACTGGTGCTAATTAGCTGGCGCTCTAACCAACTGCGCCACGGCCCAAGTCCTCCGCATGGCAGGGGATCGAACCCACAACCTTTGGATCACCACAGAGGCACTGGTGCTAATAAGCTGGCTCTCTAACCAACTATGCCACGGCCTAACTAATCTAATAAAAAAAATGTAATGAAATCGAGATTTCACATTGCCTTGGTAAAATATTTGCTTATCTCTTATTAATCGCAGTGCATCAGATTCGAATTTGAAACATCTCATTCCTGTCTATGTCATATGATATGAGTACATCTTTCAGGAAAACATCCGAACAAGTCCTTTGAACGAGACACATATTAGTGATGAGTCGTTTCTGAATCGTATTGTTCAGAAACGTATTTAAGAATATAATTGAAAAGTATTCAAATTGTACGTATCATGTGTATATTTGTTTTGCATGTCTCTCATCATTATTTCAGTCATATTGTGACAATTGTATCATATGTAGGCATAGAATATTTATGTAACTTTGATAATAACACCTTATTCTATTTTTAATTGTGATTTTAATTGAGATTATTCTTCAAAAGTTAATTTCATTGTGGAAAATTGTTGACAATGGCTATATATGCCAGAACAAATTCACAGAGTACTGAATAATATCTTTCTATGACAAATGAGTAGATTAGGACTAAGCAGGTAATATTTAACAATGTAAGATGAAAACAATTAAAGAAAAAATTAAAGAAAATCCTGTGAAAATGGTGACCTCAACTAGAATTTGATAAACAAGAAGTAAACAGCATGGAAGAGGAGACCTGTAGAATTTAAAAGATACACACAGAATTTGAATGTTGACAATGACACCAGACAAGTGGGTCGTGGCGCTGTTGGTTGGCGCCAACTTATTAGCACCAGTTCCGCTGTAATGATCCAAAGGTTGCGAGTTCGATTCCTGACAATGCCAAGATTGAATTAGTGTTATTGTAACAATTTCCCACATGACCTGATGTTTGTGTCTGAAGGATTATCCTGTTGTCCTTGTAAATGGATAGATTGTCATGTCAAAGATCTGAGACATAACAATTCAGTGAGGTCGTACTATTTCTGCTTCAAGTAGCTCTATCATGTAATGACTAAAATGATGTTGAAAGTGATGAAAACCCAAACAAAGAAATTAGAAACAAATTGTTAAAGTTTAAATAAATTGCTGAACCTCCAACTTGAAGGTGCAAGGGCAAAACGATGTTTAATTGGATATGTGATGTGCAAACATTTTTAGATAATGCGTGTATATATTATTAGACTCTGCTGTCTAACACAAAACTGACCATACAATTCCTGACCGAGTAGACCCCATCCCAGTAGACTCTCTGAACGAATCTCTGCCTTCAGTCAAACTTACCCTGCCATTGAGTCTCTTTTTAAGGAAAACTTTTTTGTCTCCCCATGAATGGTTGGTAATTTTATGTTCGATGTCAAAATCTGATGTCAAAATCCGGAGAACAGAGCTACTGAATGAGGCCAAAGAACGGAGCTACTGGGTGAGGCCAAAGAACAGAGCTACTGATAGAGGCCAAAGAACAGAGCTACTGAATGAGGCCAAAGAACAGAGCAACTGGGTGAGGCCAAAGAACAGAGCAACTGGATGAGGCCACAGAACAGAGCTACTGGTGGAGGCCAAAGAACAGAGCAACTGGGTGAGGCCAAAGAACAGAGCAACTGGGTGAGGCCAAAGAACAGAGCTACTGGGTGAGGCCAAAGAACAGAGCTACTGGGTGAGGCCACAGAACAGAGCTACTGGTGGAGGCCAAAGAACAGAGCAACTGGGTGAGGCCAAAGAACAGAGCTACTGGGTGAGGCCACAGAACAGAGCTACTGGGCGAGATCACAGAACAGAGCAACTGGGTGAGGCCAAAGAACAGAGCTACTGGGTGAGGCCACAGAACAGAGCTACTGGGTGAGGCCACAGAACAGAGCTACTGGGTGAGGCCACAGAACAGAGCTACTGGGTGAGGCCACAGAACAGAGCTAATGAGTGAGGCCACAGAACAGAGCTACTGAATGAGGCCACAGAACAGAGCTACTGGGTGAGATCACAGAACAGAGCTAGTGGGCGAGGCCAAAGAACAGAGATACTGGGTGAGGCCACAGAACAGAGCTACTGGGTGAGATCACAGAACAGAGCTACTGAGTGAGGCCACAGAACAGAGCTACTGAATGAGGCCAAAGAACAGAGCTACTGGGTGAGGCCACAGAACAGAGCTACTGAGTGAGTCCACAGAACAGAGCTACTGAGTGAGGCCACAGAACAGAGCTACTGAATGAGGCCACAGAACAGAGCTACTGGGTGAGATCACAGAACAGAGCTAGTGGGCGAGGCCAAAGAACAGAGATACTGGGTGAGGCCACAGAACAGAGCTACTGGGTGAGATCACAGAACAGAGCTACTGAGTGAGGCCACAGAACAGAGCTACTGAGTGAGGCCAAAGAACAGAGCTACTGGGTGAGGCCACAGAACAGAGCTACTGAGTGAGATCACAGAACAGAGATAGTGGGCGAGGCCAAAGAACAGAGCTAGTGGGTGAGGCCACAGAACAGAGCTACTGAGTGAGGCCACAGAACAGAGCTACTGGGTGAGGCCACAGAACAGAGCTACTGGGTGAGATCACCGAACAGAGCTACTGAGTGAGGCCACAGAACAGAGCTACTGAGTGAGGCCACAGAACAGAGCTACTGGGTGAGATCACCGAACAGAGCTACTGGGTGAGGCAACTCTTGAGATGGGCAAAAATGAAAGTAGCCCTGTTCTGTTTATTCCAGTGAATCATGAATTACCAATGAACGTAGCATTCATGAAATGAGGTTTTAAAGCATTTTTCCTTGCATGATATGAATCTAAAGCATCCACCAGACACTTTGTCAATAAACTTTGTTTACTTGACCACTGACAAACAGGGTTTGTTTGTTTGTTTGTTTTGGGTTTTACATCACTTTCAACGCTTTTTCAGTCATTTCGTGATGAGACCTACTTGTAGCAGATATAGTGTTGCCTCACTGAATTGTCATGTCGCAGGTCCTTGACATGACAACCCACCCGGTCACAGATTTACAAGGACAACGGGTAAAGTCTTCAGGCAAGGGCCTCAGCTCATATGGGAAATTGAATCATGAGTTCAATCTCGGCATGGCCGGGGTTTGAACCCACGACCTTTGGATCACCACAGAGGAACTGGTGCTAATAAGCTGGCACTCTAACCAACTGTGCCACGGCCCGTGGCCCAACGAACAGTGTAGTCACTTGCTTAGTATAGTCATGCAGACTATCTTCACACTGGAACAATGGAGTGATTTGGCTCACAGAGACCTGTTTGTCTATTAATGCGTGTTTATTGGTACAGGCATAATACCCTGACAGACCAAAATTGAGGTCACATGCTTGTATACATGTGACCTCCTGGTGGATATAATAGTACAGCCAACATGGTCAGTGCATTTTGATTGATTTTAGTAAGAAAGATTGCATGTACTACAGTTTTAAGTTTACCCCAAACCTCTGTAAAACGTCAGTGACCTCTATGAATTCATCAAAGTTTGGATGTTACTCACCTTTACCCACCTTTATGATAATTTGACAAAATCTGTTATCAGAATGAATGATAAAGTTTGTACACCTTTAAATTATAAACCCTTACTGCTAACGTATTAACACATGCCTTGCCACCTCAACATTGGGCGGTTGTAATTCTTTATTGGTAAGCTCACCCAAAACTCCCTCCCGTGGGTGCTGTGATTAAAGAGTTGCCCCACTGCCCCCACCTCCCCCCTCCCACCCCAGCATGTCATATAACGCAACTAAAGGGGCATCCTGTCTGCCATGGGATGCGACCCGTGTTGGGAGGATATGGAATCCTGACAGGTTGAGCACAGGCCTGGTTTGGCAGTATTACTGGTTCAGTTGCAACACGCCTGTCTTGGGTACAGATGTTCACCAGATGGGCCGATTGGATTAGGCCCAGGTTTGATTTAAAGCATTCATGAAACAGAGGTCACAGGCAATATTACATAGGTTTAGGGTATACGGTAATGATATGTGGCAACGGAAATGTGATACAAGCAAGCTATCTCACTAAAATAAACCAAAATACACTGGTTATTGTATTTTGCTGAAGGTGCCAAGTACTACCTGTACTCTTTTGACCTGTACCATTGGACAAACATTAATTGACAAGCAGGGCTCTGTAAGCCAAATCACCACATTGTCCAATTCTAAAGTTGCCCCACTCTTAGCAAGACTTTACTAAGCAGGTGTACAAGATCACTGGTCAGCTAAACGCAATTTGTTGACAAAGTGTCCAATGGATGATTTGGGTTTTAGGAGAAGAATCATCCACTTTCAAATGGCACAAGAGTTTGTTTCGGGGGAATATGATGGGTTATACCTTTTAATCGCAAAGTTTGGGTTATAAATATTTATATCATTCAAGGAAAAAGTGTTTGAAGACCCCATTTCATGAATGCTTTAAATGGCTTGTGGTATTTCTCTTTTTACATTTTCTGGTTCCAACTTTTTAAATTTCAATTTTGGCGATTTGAAAAATACAATGTAAGGAATTTAGGAATAAATAATTGTTACACATTTCCAACGTGATATACAAGTACTGAAAGGAGAAAACAGCTGATTGGGTCAATAAAGAGATAAAAATAAGATTCTATGTTGTGGGTTGGGACCTAACTGAATCAGATGTAAATTAACAACAACAAACATAATCACACGACACCAAACAATGGTTGTATACTGACACTGGACATACACTGGCAAAAATTACAGGCATAGTTGTGGTACTGAAAAAGAGGTAATTGTTTATTGATTGAGGTAAAGTGAAAAAGCCAAGTCTTTTGTCTAGGCATAAATTGGCCAGGAGGTAGATTTTCAATTCACCCTACTAACAAGAATAACACAGTGTTTAATAACTGGGATCTGTAACATACTATTTCGGGAGGGAAGATTCACGACACATATAGTGTGACATAAAAGTGCATGTCTGCTAAACAACTACCCACTCAGTTACCCACCCACCCAGTTGTCTCCATGATATGATTTATTTTGTTTATCACATTTAGTCCGAAAGACCGCTGAGAAGTAAGCCCGTCACGAGGACATAATGCTCTACTCTTTTCGAAAAGTGACCGGGATCTCTTTTGTTTTGTATTATATCAAACATATATGCCTCCTTTTGCCAATCAGAGGTAGTGATCTATTTTTCATGAAACAGTTATATACCACCAACACAGTCGGTAGCACTGTATATTCACAATTCTTCAAAGAGAAAAAGGTTAAGATTAACATGAGATATTGGGACATTTTAGTGTGGTAGAATTGGATTATCAGCATGCATAAATCACATAAAATGCATCGAAAACATTTTGTCACAATGTTCGGATGTTCATATTTACTTCAGGGTTTATGATTTTCTAGCTTACCCTCTAACAGGGTAATATACAAATCAAATCTCAAAAACTCAATCAGTAAAGCATTTGCCTTCAGATCCAGAGATTCCAACCAGTCTGGATCATATTGAATATCAGTGTCATCCAGCTGAAATAAAGGTATCTTACCAGTTACCATGAAGCGCTGCGAACAGACATTGTCTGGAATCAGCGCCATATAAATGCTACCTTTTTCAATTAGGGGCTGGGGGCTCATTTTTGACTATTTTTCATTTATTCATTTTCTATATGACACTATTCAAAAGTTTGCCTGTTATAAAAATCTTTATTCTGAATTTCTTCATTCAATTAACTTTGATTACATTGTCTTAGAATATCAGAACGATAAATATAGAAGTATGCAAAATACGTTTCTTTTTCGTAATATTGGTCAATTCATGAAAATGAATACACATGGGCGATCTGTGAAAATAGTTAAGTACAGGGGTGATAATAATAATAATAATAAAATTTAATAATAATAATAATGATAAAATTTGTATAGCGCTGATACCAGACAAGTCTGTTCATAGCGCTTTGTTCAGGACGTGCATCCTGAAGAGATGAGTTTTCAGTCTATTCTTAAATGAGGAGACTGAGGTACTGGTCCTAATTTCAGTAGGCAGGGAATTCCAGAGTCTAGGGCCAACAGATGAAAAGGCTCTGTCCCCCACTGTCCTTAGCCTGGTCTTAGGAACTTGTAAGTGGGTGCCGTCATTAGATCTTAAACAACGTTCCCCTTGTTTCACCTTATTACCATTTAGGGCCTTCCAGGTCAAGAGAAGGATCTTAAAATCTATTCTCGCATGAACTGGGAGCCAGTGCAGTTCCCGTAGTTTTCCTGAAATGTGATCAAATTTCCTGATTTTTCCTACAACACGTGCTGCAGAGTTTTGGAGGTACTGCAGCTTTCTGGTGTCTGATTTAGGGAGACCAGCAAGTAGGCCATTACCATAGTCTAGAGTAGAGGTAACAAAGGCATGGGTAAGTGCTACAGCTTTCTTCTCATCTAGACAATGTCTGATGGCCGCCAGGTTCCTAGCCTTTCTGGCACATTTTTCTGATCTGGGCCTTCTGATCTGTAAAACTGTATTGGTGCATAATCTGTTGAAACCTCAAATATGGAATAATGTAAATATTTCAATGTGATTGTACATCTTTGTAACACTTGAAGGTTGGAAGAACAATATATAAAATATATTTGCCTATTTCGTGAATTTATGAAGACAAATTGTTGCAAGAGTTCTCATATTCATATATGAGAGAAAAAAAGAAAAAAAAAGAAAAGTATATATACTAATCTTCCAGATAAAGTTTTTAGAAGTTAAATTGAATTTCATATGAAAACCAACAATATATATATATGTTCTCAAATATATATTCTCAAATATGATGCATTGTTTTTTCTCGATCATATATTTATATATATATATATATATATATATATATATATATATATATATATATATATATATATATATATATATATATATATATATATATATATATATATATATATATATATATATATATATATATATATATATATATATATATATATATATACATATATATATATATATATGGTATAAGGACATTCCCCACCCGGACATTCCCCACCCGGACATTCCCCACCCGGAAAACCCCCACCCGGACATTCCCCACCAGGACATTCCCCACCAGGACATTCCCCACCCGGACATTTCCCACCCACTTAGTGTATGACTCTATTTCCATAGAAATCTTAACTACTTAGTAGCTTAAGTTGAGCTATATATTGTATCTTATAACTTATAATAAAATTGATATTTCATTTTGCAATTAAACTTAATTAAGTGGTAGCAGATTACAACAACCAGACCAACATGAACTTTCTAAGGGCTGTTGGCCTTAACTTCACATGGTGAAGTGTAAAAGACTGTGAGTGGGTGAAATGAGAAGTGTATGTGTGCAGGTGTATTGTGTATTGTGTGTTTAATAAATGTATGTGCCTGTATGTATATGTAAATATAAATGTATTTGATTAATTGTAAATGAAAAAAACCCTCAAAATTGTGAAAAAGTAAAAAAAGTGTTCAATAGACAAGTAGGTATACATGTTTATTGTAAACAAAATATGTACTGTAAATCAAGCATTTGTATTGTAAATAAAATATGTATAAAACATGTAAAAAAATGTCTTCTTTGATGTATTTATTTACATGTGGAAATATTTAACAGTTGCGTATATGTATAATGTCACTGTATGGGGGCTGAGGGGTGGGAATGATGGTGGGTGGGAAATGTCCGGTTGGGGAATGTTCTGGTGGGGAATGTCCTAGGTGGGGAATGTTAAGACGCTTTACATTAATGCCATTAGTTACAGCTTTGGATTATTGACAGGGCAACACAACATATCCACAATAACATGAGGTGATATTTATGGTTCACACCTTTGTACGCAGGTCACTCTGCAGATGTCCAAATCTCACAAGGAATCATTTCTTACTTCTTGGAATGTATCATGGGAGTCGAGGAGCCACCATATATTCACAATATTTAGTGTTGGTGTGTGGGAAATGAAAGGTCTGACTTCAATATCGCAGCATATTAGACAGGAGATTTTTGTTAATATCCAGTGCTGAAAGGTCTGCTGCATTACGGGGACCCATGTATTTTATTTCCATTATATGTTGTTTGGAGAATGAAGATTTAATGCACATTCAAGGATGACCCACATCAATTCAACTATAAGGTCTTTGAAACACACTCAGTGTACTTAGCGCATCAACCTCAATATAGAGGTTTTACCTAAGAGCATGTTGGGGGTTGTGATGAGGGTCTATACAGATACTATGTCTTTTCCTAGCCGATATTCAGGGGGTCATACAGTTAATATATTAAGAGACGTTTTCACAGAATATATTGCCTTACAAGTGTGAGGAGAATAATTACTTTGGGAACATTTCTATTTTTTCAACAACCATTTTGATATATTAAACATGCCATAATCTCTTACAGCTAAATTCCAATCACAAATCCTATTTGGTGAAGACGTTTGTTGACAACGTACATGTAATCAAAGAGAGTGAGAGGAACAAATATCCAAAAATAGTTATTTTGCGATAATTATTACATGTTATTCTATAGAGATGTGGATGCAATAATCAAGCAACTTTAAGCCATCTTGGTTACTGTGTTTTCACATCTTGACTACTGAAATCACAAATTATTTATTTTTTATAACACAAAAGTTGCGAATGTGGTAACCTCTCCTCTATTCAGCTGTTTAATCTCCAACAACTGTTCCATACCAAAGACTTTGAAAGTTTGGTTTATTCTCCTAGGAATAAAAAACATTAAGCACAAGTTGAAAAGGCCAGCTAATAAATTGAGAATTGTTTTAAAGTTCTTCCAACGACATGTAGTATTCTCCTTTTATGTAAATATCCGGTGTAGAAAATATATTTTAAAATATTGTTTTGTCCATATCATAAGAAGCTAAACATCAATAATAGTGCAGGAAATCAATCAAACTGAATTCCTTTTTTGGAGGTAAAAACTGGATTTTGCATTCCTGAATATATGTGCTTATAACGTTTGCAAATGTTACAAAATACAAGGGTTCTGATTCGTGTTTTAAGATAAGAAGGTTCCTGTTATCACATTGTTATCACAAGTCCAAAAAGTATGTTTTCCATCGAAATAACAACAATATTTTAATTTTCCTATATAAACTGTAATAACTATCTGCAGAGTATTTTTCATTAGCATTATACGATTTGATGGCTAAAAGTTTTGTTTGAGTTCCAGTGAAGAATCCGACGAATGAATCCTCAAAGTTTGACTTTGATGGCTAAGTATTCTTACCAATCCATTGTTATCCCCAACTTTTAAGGAAGGGAAAATGTAACATTACTGTTAGAGAGAAGTGTCAAGGACAGACATTAATAGCCCTAAAGGCACAGCAGAATGACAACCTGTTACTAAAGTGACAGGGATCCCAATTAAATTGGCGCTCTTCGGCTTTAAAATCTAAATTCCACTCTTGATATCTAATACATCCTTTTTTACACATGAGATATTCATGAAACTGGGTGACGACAAAGAGCAGTACATTTGAAATTGAAAAATCAAATTTCCACACAATAAAGGCTCTGTATCTTCTGATGTGTGCCATCAGTACGTATTCGTCATGCTCCAAGGGCGCCAGGAAGACAGCTAGGTCAATGTTACGCTTATTTAGAGCTATTATCTCCTTATTACTCTTCTTCCATTACCCATTTCATTGGTCCGAATTGACTTTTGTATCAACGAGAATTCTTGCACAATTCAGTCAGAAGATTGTTTATAATAAGATTAAGCTGACTCTCGATAGGAATCTCTATTGATTTGTTCATCAGCAAACACATCGTCTTGGTCAAGTTTGTTTTTTTTCAACTTCCATATTGGAAAACAATTGTTTTTTTGTTTGGAAATGTCAGCCGATGCTCTGTTAAGTCTCAATTGTTAGAGAAATACGAGAGCTAATGCACTAACACTTGAAAGGAGAAATAGAAATCTGAGAAATACTCATACTTGAAAGGAGAAATAGAAATCTGAGAAATGTCAATCCTCTGCTTTAATAATGAAGTATAACCTAAGGATATATAAATATTCATTAAATCTATATCGGATCAAAGATTTAGACCGGAAGTTGTCCACTCTTATCACTGAGACCTTTTTCCCGGAAGAGTATTTGTAAATGACTAATTCCAAATGATTATTGGGATTTACGAATATATGCTGTGTTATTTCCTAAGTAAAATCAAGTGCCAGGACATATTCGTACAAGTGAAGGGGTACCATTAATAATTGAAAATTTTAATCCCCAAACCAATTAGATTTCTCTTATTCCGATGGTTTTTCGTATGGAAAATCACACATCATGATATGTAAGCCAGGGGGAGGTATGTGTCAAATAGTGTTTCAAATTGTAAAGCCAAGGTCTACACTCCAAATTTGTAGACTATATGTTGAGCAATACAAAAAAGTGATAATTGATAAATAGGGTAAAATTCGACTTTTTTATATTGATATCATTTTTTGAAATCTGATCATTTAAAGAATCACATATATAATGGAAAACATTAACATATGTATATTCATATACTAGTACACAGGCACAGATCTTGATACAGTTAGTGAAAGAGCCAGCTTATTAGCACCAGTTCCTCTGGTGATCCAAAGGTCATGGGTTCAAGCCCCGGCCGTGACGAGATTTCAAACATGAGCTAAGGCCTGTGCCAAAGGATTAAACTGTAACATTTGTCCTTGTAAATCTGTGACCAGGCGGATTGTCATTTCATGGACCTGTGACATGACAATTCAGTGAGGCAGCACTATATCTACTACAAGTAGGTCTGATCACAAAATGAATGAAATAATGTTGATAGTTATGTAAAACCCGAAACAAACAAACAAATCCATATTTTTGATTGGTGAACTCCTCAGTATTGCAGATAGTTAAAATTGAGTCTTTGGTCACAGTTTTAAAAGCACATGTCCAATCAGCATTTTAAATACATCTATTGAATGCATAAGAGATTTCAATTCTGGAAAAAAAAAAAATGTTGTCATATCACATCACTTAATTAGTTTATTGATACATCACTATAATATGAGATTTTGTACTTTTACAGAAATTTAAAATCTAAATTCTACATGAGAAAGAACATTAAATTCTAGGTGGATTTCATAATTCATACATAAAAATTGAAATATTTTATATTGTTTACATGGCATTCGAAATAGTGGGCAGCGCTTTAATGCAATATGATTTTAGGCACCACGCTTTATCAAGAGCCTTTTATGCACTTGATAATTGTTCGATTAATATTTTTAAAATATCAAAATATACTAGAATTTTATGTAGTAGCAGAATATCATGTCATGTCTTACTTTACGTCAAAAATAAAATCTTTTAAAAATATACAAATTAGGTCATTTGATAAAATGTTTCAAAATAAATTTGAATCTGGAAAATTGAATGTATTGCACATGTCAAAAGTGTTTGGAAACAGGAAGTATATGCTGAAAATTGGCAATCCTGGAAGTATATGTATTGAGTGTCATTTATGCATGTGTGTAGATAATCATATTCGACATTGTGATGATATTCTGTACAAATGCCGCAAAGCTTCCAAATGAAAAGTTTTTAATCTTGATATGTACAACCTTAAGAAATAAATTTTCTCTGTGAAACTAATCATCTACATTTTGAGTACAACTGCCGATTTAATCTTCCAGGTCTTTTATGTTCCTTGCATATATATTGTTGTTTTCAAATCGTATATACATATATGATATAATTATATTATATATGATATAATTATATTATATTTATAATTAAATATATATATATATATATTGTTGGGAGCGAAAGGTTGTATTTATTATGTTTGACCCATCAAGTCTAGATTTAGTCTATGCTATATTTAGTCCAGATTTGTGAAAAAACAAAGTGTTTTTTTTTCTGAGTAAGAAGAGCCTATTCCCATTTATTCAGCTAAAAGCAAGAATATGTGAAGCATAATTGCCTCCTTTATAATTCGTGGATGAACATCAAAAAGCCAATTATGTAGAGAGCCTTTCCAGTAAAGGGCATGCATCCACTGCTGTCCTATCTTTGATAGGATCTCTGATGACTACTTTAATGTCACAACAACAAGCAATCTTTATATCGATATGTCTTTGGTAAGACGGTTTCTATGTAATATATGAATATACTTTACAGTTACTTTTACTTTTAAATAATAATGAACGAGGGACAAAGCACATTTCCGGTAAAGCATATTTTCGGTTTAGTGTTCGGCTGCGACTTAGAATGGATCGTCATTTATTTTGGGGTCAGTCTCCTCTTTCGGAATTGTATCTTTCTGATGATAGTGGTTTGGCTCACTATTCCTACATGTATTTAAGCATCATCCATCAGGTAAGGTCCAAATTACTCTTTAAAACGTGTAGAGTATTATGCCCTGATGACAGACATCTATTACCTATCTCTGGGCTGGTACAATTTCAGCTTTCCAACATTTGTGAAATTGACAATTGTCTATGCAGAATGGCTTCTCACTTTAACGCGGAAAAAGGACAATTACAAAAAATGTAACCTAACCAAAAACTCCATTGAAAAAAATGTTATTCATAAAATTAATAAGATGCCATTATCATCAATATATTTATCAATTTTTTTTTATTTCTTAAATTTATCATAGTAATTTTATTTTTTAATTTAAAAAGAATGTGAACGTTCATTCTTATTTTGATTTTGTTTTGTTCTAAAAAAAGAAATATTTTCATCATCATATTTCATTTTTGATTATTTTTAATGAATAAACTTGCAATGAATTTGAATTTAGATTTTAGAATATTTTCTGTCCTGTAGTTAAATAAATATTCCCATATTGTAATATGATTTGTTCTAATAAAAGTATTGTTTGCATTATGAATATTTATTAATTATGATTTTAAATCAAATTTCTTTATAATTTGTAGATTGAAACGAACTTTATTTGTTTTATCTTATATGAATAGGACTTTTCAGTACCCTTATATTGGAATATGGAATGAATTGTTTATGATCACCTTAGGTTATGTACTTGATATTTTCCTGGCACAATCTTTGAATGCAGAAATACTGTTGTTGTTGCTGCTGCAATTGTTGTTGCTGTTGTTGTTGCTGTTGTTGTTGCTGTTGTTGTTGCTGTTGTTTCATAGCATTGGCCATAGGGTAAACATATTTAACTAAAAGATCCCCATTAGAATGAAGTTCAAAATAATCAATTGCTATGTTATTTCAGTTATTTCATGACGAGACCTTTTTGTAGCAGAAAAAGGTCTGCCCAAAAGAAACCTCATATTCAGAACCTGTGGCTGGGAATCGAACCTTGCGCTCTGACCAACTACGCCACGTATAGTGCCTAATGTGTGGAACTCATTATGTTGTATATCTAGTACGGCGTAGAAAAGAACCTACTAGGCAACACATTAATGTCTATTCTTCTTCCTTTAATTTTCGTACGTGATATTCCTCAATGAATGTAATTTTCATTATCTTTAAGCGTGAGTTCATCTTAATCGTCCCCATTCAATCATGACACTTTGGACATAAAGTAAATTGAGTACAGAAACAGAGGCCATGAAAAGACTATAAAATAAATGTTCCATTTTATTTCATTGCATTTATCTTATTTATGTTTCCTGTGATTAGTGCCAAATACGTAAATGCAACATAAGAAAAGCCCTTATATCAAGATCAACAGTTGCTGGAGGGGACCATGACAAGTACACCAGGAATTTCTGAAAAGATTGATTTGCAACGTGCTGCGAAGTGAGCCACGAGTGGGACAAGAACTGAGGAAGGAGGGATGACTGAGTGCTTCTCACAAACACAAACATCGTGCCACTTAGTTGTGATGTCAATAATTGATAAGCCAACCACTGCACCAAAGGTCTCCAGGAAAATATACATATATCAGTTCAAGTTATAAGTTGGCGTTTATGGGCAGTGGAAAGCTGTTTTAATTATTCGGATTTCGACTCATGGTGAGCCTTACGTTCATCTGGTATCTACAGAGTGAAAGTCCAATGTAATATTATAATTATGGGAAAAGTTCATTTGTTCTTCCTCACAAAACATGTGTTGTCTTAATTATTTACTGCCACAGACTTGTCAACCACCGTTTTAATACCTCTTTACCATGCAATTAAAGAGAGTGACTCAACCGCATTGTACAATGTGGGTTGAAACCAACTGTCCACTGGAGAACAAATTATAGATATATTCCTTAACAAAATTCTGAATTCAGTGGTACACATATTTCCAAGTCGTCTTTTTTCCTTGAAAGTTGGCTACGGTCATACACTACAATGAGGCCCATGACATGTTGTTGATAGAGAATCTGAAAAGCCTAGATAGGTTCGACTTTCCCTTCTGTCATACATCTAGAGAGATCAAAGCTGAAATGTATGTTAATTTTACGTTCATTACCTTAAAGTGTGGATATTTCTGTCTAGTGCCATCCGATTCTTATATTTTGTGTTACGCTTGCCTTTTATTGATTCATATTTATGCAAAATCTGCGAACACTTTTTTGTGATCCTGTTGAGGGAATAATGGAAATGAATAGTGTCCCACCGAACACTATCTAAATCATATGCTCAGTGGGGTGTGACAGTTCCAAAAGAATTAAAAACATTTTCAATCCCCAGTCAACATAGGATAACATTCATTGGAGTATTGGAACACCATATCATATTTTTGAAATATTTATCCCCCAAGCCGGCTGGTGAACTTATTTAGTCTCTCAAAGTCTGGCTGTTTCTCTCATGTAAAAAAGGTGTACTTAAAGCTTTCAGGAAAGCAGATGTTCAAACGCCTTTTCTTCACATAATAAAAATGTCAGTAAATTTAACGTTGTCATCAAATGTTATTACCCATCAATTTACACCTACATTAAGTTCTGTGACATGTGAACGCCTGCTGAACTCAAATCATCCATTGAGTACTGCTCAATGAATGATTCACTGGCCAGTGATGTACTGTAAACACTACATGGTAAAGGTTTATTAACAATGGTGCATCTTCATTCAGATTAAGACATTGAAGTGATTTTTTTCTAACAGAGGCATGTTAGTCCATTAGTTTTTGTTTATTGGTATGGACTACAATAATTGTTTTTTGTATCACAGTATCATGACTAGATATCATCTCAGCCCAAAATCTCTGTAAAATAGCTTGTGACCTCCGTGATTTCATGAAAGCTTTAATCAAATATATGAGAGACGTCAATATAAAACGAAGACAAATGTTCTTGATATCCCATTTAAATCAGTGGCACATCTCATCCTCAGCTTTCTGAACCTTTTTATGGAATATGCACAATGAAGACGGCAGTGATCTGTTGTTTCTTTTATTTGAGAAACAAAGAAGCAAGATTTCAATTTGTCATTTTATTGTTTGCTTTCTCTTTGGCAAGGAATGCTTGGAATCATATCCTATTTTAGATGGATTGGGGCCATGCACAGTCCCAACTGGTATTGCAATATGCTTATTGTCTCTTTCAAATTTAACTTTTAAAAAAGTAATAATTTTCTTTTTTCTGTTTTGCCTAGAAATCCCCGATATAGTGCAAATAATAGTTAATTGGTCTGGAAACATAACACAATTAAGTGCTTTGTGACAAATTGTATTTTCATGTATTGCTCATTAGGATTTAAACAAGATAATAAGTATTATTCTGTTGAAAGATCAGAAATGTCATATAAAACTGTTAGATTTCCATGATCTTTGTTCAATGTCCTCATATTGTGACAGATTCAGCCAAGTACCAAGTTAAGAATAGAATGACCTAAGAAAGAGGCGATAAAGAATTATTTTATTTACAAAATTAGTTTCACCAAGTAACAGTTGACAAGCAATAATAGAACATCTAATGATGCATCAAAACACAGTGCAATCAATAAAATGTTCTGGATGAAAAGGTAGTGACAAATGTTAAATTGCTTTTGTTTTTACTGGAATGGCAGAAACCCGTCATTAAAGTTCACCTTTTGATTAACATCAAATGAACCTCAAGTTGCCTTAGGTGAAAGGCAAAGCATTTGTTATTCATTGTTTTACAAGAAAGGCATATTTTATACATAACCTCGAGGAAATAGGATCATTGACAAGCAATAAATAAACATTCAGAGAGATTATGCATTTAGGCCCATCATGATGTTGCGTAAATTGTAGGAATTCAGCCTTACTTGAACCATGAGAGATCTACAGGTTTCTGACTATAAATAATCAACTTAGTTTGGAACAAATCCGACAAAATATTAATTTCTTGAGCCAGTATTTTCCATGATTTCATTATTCAAAAATAGTTATAATTATCCCGACCAAAAATTACTATTATTCATTTGAAATGACACAACACTGGATAATTTGAGTTGTTTTTATGGGATATTGCTTCATAATTTAAAGATTCCATCACCAATCACATGTCGCACATGAATACAACAATAATTAAACACAATATGAAGGCAACTAATTCTATATTTATGCTTATGTGGTATTTTCTTTTGAACATACATCCATCATATGAAAATGGTTGTTATTCCTGATTGATAGCAGTGCTTCCTGTGGCGTGAAGGTGGTGGTGCGAATCATCAAAATGGCACTGACAGCACTTGTAAGGTCGTCCTCATGTGAAGTGTGATTACATAACTGCTTGACCGTTTGACCACCAAGTGATTGCCTGCTGGCCAAAGATATAGAAATGTGGCATGACTCGGAACATGGGTAACCGTCAAAGTATATATTGACTTATTCCTTCGCTGAAATGTGGTGTTAAAGTTTCACATTATTTAATAGGAAATAAATCAGCTTTGGAAATCCTTATTGCAAAGTAAAATTTAGCAATGGAAATATGATTTGTCAATGTATGTTCTCAGCGAAACATTAATGTTTTCCCTTACACTGTAGTGCTTACACTATAAGGGTATGGATATTTTCTCTTTAAATGGTCATTTGATAAGGCAATTAAGATACATTAAGGCGTGACGTTATTATCTATTACTTGAGAATATGTCCATTACCGATTTGTCTGATTTAGGATTCTCTTTTCCACCCTTAACATCATAAATCATAGGAAAGAGGCAGGTGGCACACTTCATCAACAGGTTCCTTTATGCTTTCTCCGAAGACACCCGATTCTCTCACACACAATAAAGGAATTAATAAGATTCTCTCTGGCTTGTAGGCTTTCATTTAACATATGTAATTATCAGTAGAAGTAGTAATGAATCGACAAAAATATACATTTTGTCAAATACAAGCATACACGTAGATGCATAACCTTTCACTCAATTAAGTGAAGGAATTTATAAATAGGATTTTATAAAATGGAGTTTATAAATAGGCTTCCTTCTGAATTATTCACTTGAATCTTTTCCTGAACAAAATAATTTAGTTGATTGAAATACACATTTCTTAAACTTTTTGCAAGTCATGAGTTGTATCTATTTGTGTAAATGTCGTTAAGTATCGAAGGAAAAGGGAATGGTTGCCGTATTTGCTTAGTAATGTACTCACTGATGTCCTAAAATCGGGTTTTTCTTGAATCATTTTCAAACCTAAAATATGGAATAGATAAATTTAATGTATTCTTTATCAAATATAATATATTAATAATTAATAAGGAATAATGAGTCAGAATCATCTTTATTTTCTTTGTCTCAAGTTTTTTTCAGGTAGAGACTTTATTGGTATCCAAATATACCGCCAATCTTCTGAGGATCGTCAGGATCTACACTTCCAATGTTGTTAGTTAATACGATGGAAGTGCACTTGGACAAGACTCACTCAGGTGGTTTAAGCCAAGATATCTGAACTACTGACCAATAATCACCAATTAGCCCCTCTTCAATTGTATCCTTTCAGATGGGAAGTTCCCTAGACCTGGTTTACTGCTACATCCGGCAACCCGCAACCCAGCTCCTCCTTCCAAACCTTGGCACACAAGGAGATTCGGGGTAAAATGGAATATCTCATCTTGGGTTGCCTTTATTCTGTTGGCCTTTTTATTGCACGGAAATACGTGCTTCCTTTCTTTTGAACTATTTTGACTTTGCACTTGTGGTTTAAAGGACGTGGTGGATGAAGCAGCTGTTATTGGAGTCATCTTCTATCTAGCACGTTCTATGCAGTTCCTTTTGTTTCCTCTCATGTGAAATCTGCCATTTCCTCTGCAATAAGGTCTCACATGCTCTCTTTGGTAAGAGCAATTTGTATTTGGGATGATAAATCAGACGTTTTCAATGCTTTCACATAACACACTGTCAACCATAACATGCACAGGCGCTGTTATGATCGACCCCATAAATGGAAAAAGAAGAAAAGTTTGATTTAAATCAAAAAGCCCTCGTCATATGTATAGATCCTGTAGACTGTGGAAAGAATGAGATGCTATTTTGCCTCAATTATTCCATACAATCGATATGACGAGGGCTTGCTGGATGGTATATATATATATAAATATATATATATATATATATATATATATATATATATATATATATATATATATATATATATATATATATATATATATATATATATATATATATATATATATATATATATATATATATATATATATATATGAAATGAGAGATACCTTAAATGACCTTCCACGCATGATAGGTACCTGGAACGCCTTCTCATATAGAAAAAGAAATTACAGGTACCTGGGATGCAAGGAAGCTCTCTATTACAGAATAGGTACCTTTAATGCCCTTCTGCTCATCAACTGGACCATATCTTCTCCATACCACTCTCGGCATTGAAGGAATAGATTCTATTATGATACTTTTGTCTTCAATTATGTCTGAGATTTCATTGCCGAATACTGGATCACATCTTTCTCTTTTGGTTATCTAGTTTTATGTTATTTGTCGATACCACCTCCCACCTTGAAATACTGAGGGTCATGAAACAGTTGGTTGGAATGCAAGCTTCTGGGCACCACCAACTCCCCTGTCCTGATCTAAAGGTCGCAGGGTTAAACCTGCACTGGCAGAGGGTGGCTCTCACATTACAATTGCCCATGCTTGAAGAGTTGACCGTTGCTTTTGTTTGTTTGGGGTTTTACACCTCTTTCCACATTATTTCAGTCATTTCATGATGAGACCTATTTGAATCAGATATAGTGCTGCCTCACAAATGCCATATCGCAGAGCCTTATCGTTGTCCTTGTAAATATGGGTGTGTTGTCTTGATGTCAAGGACCAGAGCATGGCAATTCTATGAGGCAGCACTATATCTGTTGCAAATAGGTCTTTTCACGATATAACGTTGTATACGACCTAAACACAAACGACCAATCTTGAAATATGATGCGATATCGAAACACGAGCACGGTTTATTGAAGGGGGTTTTAAGTTTACTGTTAAAAATAAAACCAGAAATCTAAAAACACATTTAATCAAAGAATAACATGTCTGTTATTTTGCTTCCTGTGTGGGACAACTCATTTTCAGTGCTCCTACAGCTAATATTGATGAATACAAAGGTAGGTTTGTGTCATTTACAAGAATTTCCAGAATTTATTTGGCTTCAGAAATTTACAATGCCGTATTAGGTTTTCAAAAATGGTAAATATATCTGATCTGTTTAAATCTCACATATTAGATATCGCTAAACATTGCCATATTTAATATCACTTTTATCTGTTTCTCAATGAAAATTTTCAACTGGAAAAGTATAATTACATAAGGGTGATATGTAAAATTACACAAGGACGAAATGTAATATTACATAACGTGAAAACCAGTACCTTGTTTATTTTAGATTCCCAAGAGAATGCAGAATAAAATGATTTATCCATATACACTTGCTAAAGAGAGAACTCAAAACTTGGTTTGAGTATCACCTTAATCTAATGTGTACTAAAAACCTTGGCTGCTCAATCACTTTTATTCGCGACCGAGTGCTCTTGGCTGTGGCCAATTTTCAGCAACATGTATTCAGAAGAGACATGGAGAATGTAGAAAACTCAGGAGGATCACTCGAGGTGAGTTTTCATACGCTATCAGGCATGAATGGCGCTGGGTAGCCGTCAGAGGGGCGGTTTCAGCCGCGGGATTAGTAGAGTCTGGCCGGGTTCTGAGGGGGCCACAATGACCCTCGCCTACCCGGACCCACCCGGCTGGATGATAAGCAGTCTCCGGAGGATTGAACACTCGTGAGCTGCCATAAATATGTTAAGATAGAAGGTTTGTGGTGGGATAGAGACCACTTGGGGTTTGGTAGCGACTTCGCCCTACCCACAGGTCGATTTTGTTGCTGTAGTTATATGCTATTCTCCCAAGCCTCATGTCATCTATTTGTCCAACTCATCCACTTTAAATAAAGAATCGGCATGCTTTGGCACCCACCAACACGAGTTAGCATCGATTAAGTGTAAAGTCTTCTCTTGGATTTTGCCGAGTTTAGTGACCCAAAAATAATTAAAAATACACACCAATATATATGGGGAATAAAGTGAACAAACACTAAGATAAATGGTGGGCCCGACTCCCTCATGATATTGCATAGTAAGTGTAATTGGGTAGTCGATTTTGATATGTTTGTTGAGGGATTTATGGAGCAGACCTATTTTAACAAATATGCAAAATTGTCCGAATTGTACTTCTTGCTGTGTTAAAAAAATCGATCGGCTTTTTAAGCAACAATGAGATTTTGTTTCTCGAGCAATTCACAACTAAAAAAATATATATTTCTATCAGATAAAATGTATCCAACCTAAAATATAAGAAGCTTATAAAATGAACTGTGTCTAAAATGTGGGCTAGAACCTGGCAGGATGTCACACTAACGACAAAGCAAAGGCAATTACCCACTCCTATCACAAATTTCACATTGTCTTCAATATCTAAGCATACTAAATGACAGATACACATATCTATTACTCGCAAAGACATTCATATTTGATATTTTAACATTTTTTAGACAAAGTTAAAGCTGAATTTTATCAAAAAGGACAATTTTGTGACTAGCACCTTTCATAAACAATCTAAAAAGTATGGAATTCTCGTGTAGGTGGATTTAGATTAAACTTGACGTTTCCTCTTCATAGCGGAGATATTGAAAGTCCATCTTTCTTTTGGTACACTAAGGAGACATGTCTAAACTTCAAACCATTTTCACACATCAAACATATTTGATACGTTGGCTTAAATCTAGTATATCTCTTGCTATTTGCATTGAGCATTTGAGTTATAAACGGGATGGAGAGCTTGAAAAAAAAACCAATATTATAGACATTTTGCAATGATTAACTAAATATATATGTAGTAAATGAATTCAAATTCTCCATTTTGTACGTTAATTACCATAATATCTAGATAGCACATAAATATATTCTACATTACAATTGGCCACCTTTTGGCAAAACATTTATCTAATATCTCAAAACTTTGAATAATTGTGAATATACATGTTATAGGTGGCCTAAAGGGGATGATGGTAGGAAAAGTGAAATCCCATATTGATATCAAATCAGTCAAATAGCAAGAAATCAAGAAATCAGTTTGTTTATTCTATGCCCTTTGATTGAACTCGCATTACTGTGAGTAAACTCTGTAAGCCTTTCTGAGAGTTTGACCTCATTTCACTGAGTGAGAACCCTTCTGTGTGTTTACAGAACCCAACTCAATCCCCTCCTGCGGTAAACAATGGAGATCTGTCTTTGTGTGATAGGTAAACTGGACTGCGAAGAATCACAGGAGTAAACACTATGAATGTAATGAAAACAAATTGCCATTCTTGTTGAGGAACACAGATATATTTCCCCTTTGTGTCTTTAGATATTCTGCGACACATGCATGAATTGATAACTTAATTGTTCATGCTGCTGCATTGTCATACCATTGTGAGAAAGTAATATTTTGTATAATCACATCATTCACCAACATATCCTAAATGAAAACGCTACTGAATATCATCAGAGAAATATAACTCTACAAATACTTGCTCACTGTATTAAGATGATTAATAGGCTGAGATGATATCTATACTTCTCCACATTTTTCTCAAGCCAACCTTATTAAAACCTCGTCTAATTTCAACAAATATTGTATCCATATGTCTGTGGCCGTTAATGGATTTCATTTCAACAAATCAGGTTTAAACAGATTCATTAGATGGCCCAGATAGGATGAGATAGATAGGAAAATGGAAATAGTCACACGGACGCTAATTGCTCCTTCAGATTCTACTCCTTCCAGATGAAGACTGATGGTCTTCGTATTAAGATTAATGTAAGTACTGAGGTGAAGTACATGTAATGACTTTACAAGTGAAATACTTAAAAGAAGTGTGCCTGTCATATTGATTATTTCCATTACATGCTCCCGATACTGGTCATTGAAATATATATATATATATATATATATATATATATATATATATATATATATATATATATATATATATATATATAAATATGAATAAATACACACACATGATACTTTAAAAAGAAAACAAACTCACCTAACAATGAGCATACTTCGATATGCATTAAGATAAGTAATAGATTTATAAACAAAGACGTGAACACAAATCACATCCAATAAAAATCAAATTGTCTATAAACTGACTACTCCAGATTTATGAAATGCAGAAAACATAATGGCCTGATGTGTTTTAATCAGAAAGTAATCTTCACCAAATTGGGACCTGAATTTTAGATGAAATAAAATTGATTGATTGAAGAGCTTCGCCAAGACTGATCATTTCACCTCCCTGATATGTACAGAACGTGAAAGGCATTATTTTAAACGCCCATTTGATTGTGTTCCCTCCTTAGATCCCTTAAACTTCTCCCATCGATTAATGTTCAGAACAGACGAGCCTCTTATTGGAATGTCTTATGGAGATAATGCAAGTGTGATTGTAGCGATACCCTCTGTGCCAGACAAAATCCAAGGAGAACTGTGTGTGGGAGTTTTTTTTGTGAAGTTTAGCGACGGCCTTATTGCAGAGTATTATCTCATTGCTGGACCTAACACCCGAGGATAAATGCACCCCCTATTCCCGTCAATCCCATAATACGACACGCAATGCAGACAATATCATTACTTAGCATTTGAAATAATATATTTATAAATTGGTATTATATTAATAAATCTTGCCTGGAGAAAAATACGCCTGTTTGTGGAAACGTCAGAAGTAGAGAGTATTTGGTATTGATTTTCACAGGAGTGCTCGCCAAGGAGGTGATATATACTGCATTGTTTTTTTGCGTTAAGCTGGTAGACAGGTGCCAAGTCAGTGTAGAGGTTTCCTTGGCCTGCATATGTTGTTATGTCTGCAAGAAGAACGATAATATTGGAGCCGCCTCAATTACTGGAAGAAAGATGCTCATTGTGGATAGCTGAAGCCAGAATTAATCAAAGTTTAGTCACATTCAAATCCTTCACAAGGATGAACAGAGCCTATGTATCTCTGTGAAAGGAAAGCCAGGCGATTTGTGTCCACCAAGATACACACTCATTTTGTTCTGGGAGGATGAATGTCACAATAGGAACAATCGATGGAACCGCAAGGTCAACCTCAGCCTGAATGAGTAGCATATTTACTAATAATGTGAGCTTTACTGACATTAAATGGATTACTTTGCCATTGTATCTGGTACCTTTTTTTCTATTTTCATCAGAATTAACGGGTCACGGGTTTAGCGAAGCACACCAAGTCTCCTCCTTTCTCGTGTGAGTTGACATTTTATCAATGAGGCACCAGTAATCAATAGAGAACACTTGGGACGCGAGTTCTTTGGATTCCAATTCCGCTGCAATACATTTACACACGTATAAAAAACAGGATCTTGATTGAAATATATTTTATCCATTAAAGGGGGTTGTGTTCTAGAATTAACAAGAACGTGAAAAGAACGAAGTTTACAATTACAATAATATTTAAAATTAATTAGAAAATTATATTTGCGGACTTACAAAAGAAAGCATAGAAATAAAATGTGGATGGTATTAATTTCTGTTCCTCAATGATTTTTTTTATTTGTCTGCACATCTTTTTGAATGATGGGATTGATTAAATACGCTCTTTTTTTGTATAATGCTATTGTAACGAGGAATATGTATCACAGATTTAGCAACTAATCTATAGGCATGTATAAAAATACACGTAAAAACATATCTATAAGTTTGATTCACAAACATTCGATACAGCGTTCTGCAAGAAAAGAAGGAGTAGTCTTAATTGATTGACGAGAAAGTTTCAAACCAGCTTTATTCTCGCGAGCTTTATTCTCGTGAGTTTCAATCATGACGAGAGTTTGGCACTGGTGAAGTCACGTTCTCTACAATGTCTGTTAACAAGTTACGTTCCCTAATTGACACGTTGTCCTGAAAACGAAAGCACCACAAAAGATCAGTTTGTTAGGATCCTATAGAATTTAGACAAAACACAGTTCACATATGGCGAATCCAGACATTTTTCGAACACGATCTACCGTATACGAACTCTTTGTGTCCCTTTCTAAGTTAAACCAATGACCGACATTCTGAGGAAAACAACGAATTTGTATTCTACGCCATTCTTAGGTAATAGAACTGTTAAGTCGAGGTCAGAAGTGTTTGGACTAGACAAACTTGTCGGCTGGTGCCAAATCCACATCAGCCCAATACAGTCGACTGACAGCACAACAAAGGAAAGCCAGACTGAAAGTGCTCTCTTTCTCGCCAAACAGAATTATATAGTGGGTGAAGAAGAGTGATGATAGCCAGGCTGGCAGACCAAAGTGGGCGCAAAAAAACTACATTTCACCTCGTGGAAGTCAACATTTATATCATCCTGAGCAGTCTTATTTCTGGGTACATATTTAAAGAAAATGAAGTCTGTATCAATAGGATAAAACATAGAGTTTTTAAGAAAATGAAACCGCTTGTCTCTTAAAAATCGTCCTTTTTGAATATAAATATCAATACAAAACTTTGTTTTGAGCAATCTTTTGTATACTCATTAAAAGAGAAAACGATGATGTGAAATTAGGAATAAAATTTAATTCCGCCGAGATTATTTACCAAAATAAAACAATCTTTAACTTCGTATCTTCTATTGACGCCACATTATCAAAACATAAGACTATCAATAATCAACGTATGTAGCGTCTGCTAGAAATATCCTTTAAAGAAACTAAACCAAATTCTCTACTGTTAATTCATTATCATGTGAACAAGGTGAGCCCAGTGAGACATAAGAGATCCAGACTGGTGAGCAGAGCAAGGAAAGAAGGAGTAACGTGATCCAGTGGCGTGGAATACTTCAAGAGCGTGATGTCAACTCATTATCTGCCAGTCTGGTGGATACTCCGGTAGTCTGGAGTAAACCACTGTATAATGCTGTAAACGAATAGCTCAAAATTCGCCACCAACAGTCTGAAATAGAACCATCGTTAGCGCTGTTATACTAAATATATTTTGTTTGATACAAACTTTATTCATCGGTGTTTTGTGGATATTTTAAGGGAAGCCAATGTAGTTGAGCGCTTTCAGATATTGGAACTCGATATTTTGGCTTAAGGTAATACGCTATTTTGAGAGAGCCATCATGATGTTATTTTCTGGTGTGGCCAATATGCTGCTTAATATAAACCAATAGACTCCGTTGAAAAAAAAATGTTTGGTTTTATTTTCTGTGAGGGCTTTTTGATTTTATGACGCGTTTTCCTTTAAGAGAAATTATGTAAGAAAACATCAGTCTGTGAGAACCAATACAAACCAGACAATATAAGGTGACCTAAGACAATATAAGATATCCTAAGCCAATATAAGGTGGCCTAAGGCAATATAAGGTGACATAAGCCAATATAAGATATCCTAAGCCAATATAAGGTGACCTAAGACAATATAAGGTGACCTAAGCCAATATAAGGTGACCTAAGACAATATAAGGTGACCTAAGGCAATATAAGGTGACATAAGCCAATATAAGATATCCTAAGCCAATATAGGGTGACCTAAGGCAATATAAGGTGACCTAAGCCAATATAAGATAACCTAAGCCAATATAAGGTGACCTAAGCCAATATAAGATAACCTAAGCCAATATAAGGTGACCTAAGCCAATATAAGGTGACCTAAGGCAATATAAGGTGACCTTAGCCAATATAAGGTGACCTAAGCCAATATAAGGTGACCTAAGCCAATATAAGATAACCTAAGCCAATATAAGGTGACCTAAACCAATATAAGATAACCTAAGCCAATATAAGGTGACCTAAAGCAATATAAGGTGACCTAAGACAATATAAGGTGACCTAAGACATAACACATAAGACATAACCACACAAGCACATATGTTGTCCAGCATCTTATACCAAAAACATCGATTAGTCTTTATCGGTCCTCATATAATCTTGTGCTGTGTTCTGACATGTAAAGCAGAAGACATAATCTCCGATTTATGCAACAAGAGTATTGCACCCAGCACGATGTAGTGCCCGTTAGTACTTCTGTCTGTCGGCAGAAACGAAATGCCCGGATGCTGATGACCTGATGTGCCACAGCTGATTGAGGTGAGGGCTATTTGCTAGGCAGACAGCAGAACACACTGGGTCTGAAGTGCCATCACGTGTCAATATGGCCTCCTTTTGCCTGGGAGAGGCACACCCATAAACTTAAATCAGGCACCAGGAAAGTCATAAACGTAATCCGTTGACTTTGTAAAACATAATTACTGGTGGAAACACCAATGTTGTGCAGCACAAAGGTCAATGGTTTGCGTTTGCAGATTACTTATGGAATGATTCAGTGCAGAAAAGGTTTGATCATTCATCCATCACTACTGTTACTTCGTAGTCTTGACGTGCTTTCAAACCCGTTTGCAATAAATGTTTTCATTTAGACATTTCAAAAAGTGTTTTAATTGAGAAATGCTATTCTATGCTACTTTCGTCAACCTCCCGAGAATTGAGATATCTGCTCGATCACGCAACATACTATAAGATCAAGATCATTTCATATTTGTTTTTAAAGTTTCCAAACTTCGGATTCAATTTAAACCAATATTTCTCCACTCCTCCGCTTCCATTAAAATATATCTGGGGAATTGAAATAGTATCAAATGAATCAAAAAACGTAAATCAATTTCATTTCATCCCACATTTGATCTTGTGATGTGAGGAAATAAGTCAATGGAAATATTTCTATTTTAACATTTAATTGCTGTCAGGCTGACCGCTTATCAATATTCATTAATATGATTAACTGACAAATCCCTCATTAATATGACGGCGGATAATAAAAGGAGTATAAGCTGTGTTTTCAACTTATATGGTAAAAATGTGACATATTGCAGTCTGATGACTCACGGGGGTGGAGAAGTGAATTGGTAGGGACCGCTTTATTCAAGAACATTCCTGATAACATATAGAACAATTGCACACCCTTTATACAAAGAGACATATTACAAAAAGACCTTTTCAAATGATTTTGTGATTTCTGTAAAAGCACCGAAACCAAGATGGCCGACATTTGATCTTATATTCCGTTAAATCTCTTGAAGTCCTGACACGTAATGGTATCAATTAGAGAGGTTAAAAACAATCTAAGTGCAAATGTGGAACTTTACACTTAGAGACGATAGAAGATATATAGAATTATTAAAACATCTTTATTTCTTAAATGACTGAAAAAATAATTGAGAATGGGATGGTTTGGTGTAATCCAATCTGTATATTCATTATGTGTTAAGGGATCAGAAATGTTACTGTTTTTTTTATAAGGTGTCAACAATTCTGATATATGGATATGTTTCATTTTCATAAGGACGTCAGCAAAATATAAAAATAATGCAATTGCAGACAAAACATGTTTTGATATCACTGCTTTTTTAGTAAAGAAATAGCTTATCTAGAAATTCCAGTTCAATTTGCAAAATTATTGTATCTAGTTTCCTGATAAAATACAGAATATGACCATAAGAGAATGGATTATGTTCTCTCAATGTCCTTTAAAACTTTGAAACTTTCGTATGCTTCTTTGCAATGTAAATCAAAATAAATTAAGATTAATATTATACAGATCAACGATTCCATATATGATTTTAGATATAATTTTTAAGTAATATTCTAATATGTTTGAGAAAGTTTATCGTTAGTGTAAGTAAATCAGTAATGAAATTTTATTCATGAATAACACGTTTATTTTCACAATGCTACATACATGTATGCTCAAATATTTTACGAAAGAAGCATCAATTCTGTATAAGACATCAATTCTGGATATAAGAAAATATCAATACCACTTAAACACACATCCTTATAAATAATAAGCATCAGTTTAAAAAAAAAAGCATCTAATCAGCAAAAGAAGCATCAATTCTACTTTAATCAATTCTTCAAAGAGATGATCAATATATGTATTACAAGTACAATATTTATTAAGACTATTTATTAAGACGATTTGTCATATTTTCAACATCAGATATACATTTAGTTTATCCTCGTGTGTCTTCATTTAAAGGTCAAAATAATAATAGGTGATATTTTGAATCTGGTCACATTTCATGAGAGCAAAGTATATATTTTAGATATTCGAGTATATCATATGATGAGACATAGAAATTGGTTGTCCATCTAACATTTTTGTGTGTGGCATTTATATGATAAATATCACCTTATTAGTTCAACTTAAACCCACAAGCCAAGTCGTTTTTTTGCTACTTCTACTGCCTGTTATTACTTCCACTGGCTAGTATTAGTCAATAATAAGTCCCAGACCGTTGTACTTCAAAATTTCAACTGCAGAATTCATGTGACATTTGACAGAGAGGGGCAATTCTTCAAAAGGCAATGACGGCAACGTTTCCCCTTGTCTGATACCGTGACAAGCCCTGTTGCTCAACAATGCACTCTTCAAAAAATTCAATCAATACCAGAGGCACAGTGAGAATATCTCGTATCTTCAATTCACAACTTCTCAGATTATTACAATATTCAACATGATTTATTGTCAGATATTTTTGACATGACTTGTTTTTACCCAAGAACATTTCTGATATGAGCTGAGGCACGTGCCTGAAGGGTGAATCCCTTGTCCTTGTAAATCTTTAACTGAATGGGTTTTCATGCCAAGGACCTGCCAAGGACCGAACTCAGTAAGGGAGCACCAAATCTGTTACAAGTAGGTCTTGTCATGAAATAACAGAAATAATGTTGAAAGTGAAGTACAACCACACACATTAATTGAATTTAAAGAACGGATCGGACTGCATAATAATCAAGAAGTCAATGAAATTTTCACCACACATCTCGACTTTTGATAATTGGGTGTTTTAAAGTTGAATAAATTTGTTGATTCTATGTAGGTTTCAAGGCTAAATCATTTTATTCAGAGCACGATTTGTATTATAAACTGAAACTATTTTTTCTGGCAACCTCGACAATATAAGTCTGGATAAATTATTTCTGTTTTATCGAAAGTCAAATGAATAAAAGTATACGAAATAAATCATAAAACATTTTGCCATTTGTATATCATTCACCAGTCCAAAATTTCAATTATTCACAAAGTGATTGTTAAAAGCTTGAAATATCAAAAAAAAAATGTGTGATTCGCGTGTCATTTTTTGTTATTCTCTTGAAAGATATTCGGGTAATTTTCGATCAATTTCAGCCATCTACGTTTGAGCACATTCGCTGCATTCATTACCATAGCCACATTTGATTTTACATCTAAATAATACATTTAAATACGAATGCGCATCTCATCACATTGGATTTGAATTTGAAAATAGGATTCAGGGCTTATCAATAAAGTGAAACAAGCAATATAGTGCCCTATATCTGACAACGCTGAAGTCAAAACAGTGACAGCCTTTCCTTTCCATGGACAGAGGCTCTCTCGTCGGCAAATAAAGCATTTTGCATCGTTTTTCACCAAAAGTGTCTACAAAAGCATCATATTTGACTACAATCAATAACCTAATTATCCACCATTTTAAATTACTCCAAAAACCTAAAACACACATTTGCTTCTGTGGATGTGATATCAAAAATGGGAAAATGAAAAAGGCATCTATGCAAGCGGTGACAATATCCATGAGAAATGCATATATATATATATATATATATATATATATATATATATATATATATATATATATATATATATATATATATATATATATATATATAATATATATATATAATATTATTATATATTCAACAGATAAAATCCCTTGGAAATATGTAATGAATGTCAGACAATATGTATACGGGGATAGGATTAACCATATCGATTATTTACAATGAAATGTGAATTTAAGTGAAACACTGAGTTTATTCGGAAAAAGCACTCAGATATGGAAGATATTAAAAGCGATTATTCTGTCAATAAACAATGTTAATGACAAGCTCACTGCCACAAATCATGACAAGGATATTTTTTATCATTACACCACATGCAAGTCTGCAAAGTTAATATACTTGTAATGACGTTCTGTTAAGCTCATTAATTTTCTTTCGCGAACCATATTCATTCTGTTGGTTGTCTTGTAATGTCAATCCCTCAAAATGATATTTCATTTATTTTATCCCGGATGATCTCTGTTGTCACGTGCGAAGAGCGAGACATCACAATGAGACATAATTAGTCACATATTATACTAAACATCTTGAAAATCTTTTTAAAAAGTTTAGTGTTTTCGTAACTTGGAAATCAGATTATTAGGATGAATGACAAACACATTAGTTTCGAAAAATACTTTTAGTTAAAGTTGAATAATGTTTAAAGTTGAATAATGTTTAAATCAATTTTTCTTCTCCGCTAAACTATTGTAACCGTGTACTGCATGTGTAGTGTCTTGCCTGAAAACAAAATATATTGCACATTTTTCTAAACGTATGAAAGAATTATATACTTCTATTTTGGCTCTTTACACTAATATATACGTTCAAATATCTCTTCACAACAAATCCTGACATATATGAAACTCTAATGAAATTTTATCAAGGAAAAGGAGAACATATAATTCAACAGGAACACAAACCTGTCCCCACGGCCAATTCAATGTACAAAGGACCATTCAGCATTTGTTAATCGTTCTTTCACTGACAAAACAAACATCAGGTCGAAATGCGTATTGAAAGTAGAACACCTTTTTATATGATGATATACCGATTTTGGGGAAATGAATCTTTTAACAATACCATAACAGAAATACCATGTCATTCAGAGCAGTAAGGAATCGTAAAATATTTTGTTAAAACATCAACTCCATCACCACAGTAATTGGCTGCTAAGACACACAATCACCTCGGGTCTCTCAAGTAATTTCATACAGGCAATGGGGATTGGTTGTGATGGTCTGAGGTGTATTTAGCTTTTAAGTGATCATGTTACACTATGGAAATCACAAGGTTCGACTCCCTGTACAGGCAGTATTACACTATACAGTAATATGCACAGACACTGTGGATCAACATAGCACCAGTTTGCCAGTTGGTCGTCTCCAATTTAAGTACCAAGATGCTCACGTATCCCTTTATCATACAGTCTGGTATTCACATTATCTATATTCAATCACTAACTTTGAGTGAACCAACTTTGTCCTTGAAAAACAACGCTCATTGGTCCCTTAGGTCTCAAATGTACCACAAATTCAATATATTATTTGCTAGTAATGGTCGTTAGTGTACCATCCACTTGGGCTTGAAATAGTATATAACGGCATTAGCAGGACAATAGTTTAAACGAAATATGATACATTAAAGCCTGCGTATCAAACCCCACTGTCTTTTATTTGGTCAGGACTGGTGTCCACGTATGCTAATTTGAACTAAAGAGATACTAAACAGACTATCTGCGCTGAGTATTGGAGTGATAACTGCACTAAATGAACAGGCAATATGGCGGCCATCGGATACAGTTACAATAATCCAATAACGTGATATTGCGAGGACAGCAGATCACTATTAATAATGCTTGTTTCGAATACAGAGAAAACGCCAGTCTCATAGGAATGCACGTGCAAATCCTATCAATGTGTTGAACGATTTCCCAGTGAGGAGTATTTTTGAAATATTTATGAATAGCGCTGTGCAGTAGGAACAATGATGTCAAAGAGAAGGGCAGAAATATGAATATGCTAATTTTTCTAATGATTGTGGTTGATATTTATGGCAAGAATTCACACAACATTATACTATTTATTATTTTTTTAATGATTGTGATTGATATTTATGACAAGAATTCACACAACATTATACTTCATAAAACATGTTTCTTTCCCAGCCTCTGAGAAGAAGATAAATAGGTTGTGGTGTGATTACAGACAGCAAAACATAGTTATTTCTTTTCAAACATGCTTTCTCCAAATATGTGCTTAATTATTTCAATTCTTTTCCATCTTCTTTTCAAAGAAGCGTCTCGAAAATGTGGATGATATATAAGAGCAGAAGGGGAACTTATTGCGAAATATATGAACTCAGAGAAAAAACGGAGATTTTGAGCAAGTGCGAATAAGATAAATATATAATAGAATGTTCGCGTTCTGGACAGTCTTATTAAAACTTTTGATTATTTGTGATAGAGTTCTTGCAAAAATATACCATACTAAAAAATATACCATTTTTATAATGATGAACAGTATTAACACATAACTTATAAAAAGCAAATGATGTCTCCAGTTTGGGAATATACGTTTTTTTATTGAGGGTGGGGGTTTGAAATATGAATGAGGCTTCCATAACATATATTAGAGACCTGACCTTCATTAGATGATTAGGCTATATAAACAGACCAGTTTAAAGCAAGTAAAATCAATTTGAATACTGCAAAGTGCATATGGCAGTGAGCGAGTGTTGAGGGACTTCAGTATGGCAATAGCCACAGGAACCCATTTTGGGCAAAACTGGATATATTAGCTTTGCATGATTACTTTGAGAAGGAAAGATTATTTATGATCTGTTTCACAGATGGAATAATGAATTGTATATATTGCATAATGGGTGATATTATGTTATAATATGGGATAATAAGATGTATTGAGTGGATATGTTAAGATATGTTAAGTTGTAATAAGAGTAGATATTGAGTGATTTATTGCAAATATAGTAACTGTGTGTTGAAATAGCATAACCTCCACAAACTCTGGAAGTTATACTATTTCGCGCTTATCAATTCCAGTAGGATCAATAGTCACTATAAAACCATAAAAGACCGAAGTCACCTTGAACTGAACTGAAAAGTCGAGACCACAGCGGTAGAGGTCACAGCAAGTTGTAATAGCGATGAGTCCTGAGGAAGACTAATCGATCATCAGTCATAGAAAAAGACTGAGATGCCAATCAGGGTAAATTTTGAGTAAAGTCTCTCATTCCAAATTTAAAGAAACAAGGTAAACTTTTAGCTGTTTTCATATTTCAAATGGTTTTGCCTACAACACAATAAGTGAGAATTATTTTCGCCACAATGACCCATTTAACTTCTTAATCTCCCACTATGGTTCCATAACAAAGAGAATTTCAGGGAATAAGAGCCCAAAGGTTAGTCACGTGTGATAGCATAGCTTGTCTTCCATCTCAATCCTCCAAATCAAAATAGAGACAGATATGCCTAAATCCATATTTTCTGGATTGGTCGGTTGTTTTCACACCTTTTTGCCGAAGACTGATTGGCTAATTACACTAAACAGAGTGCACTCACACTACCCTTCCGCTCAGACAAGTCAGATTGGTTGGTCAGACCTTTTAACACAATTAATAGAACTCCAAACACACAGGTATTCTCACAAATCACAGCCGTGTTTCCAATGGCCCAAACAAGAACCCTAATCATAATCCTGATTTGGGTAGAGGAGGAGATTGGTGTTAACATTACTAAAGAGTGCCGAAGGTATGGTTAAAATCTGGGTAGAAACTGAATAAGCCATCAAAATATATTTGGGACGGACCACTGATTATCAGGGCGTGAATCTCAATATCCTGTTCCTCAACAAAATGTCTTGTTTATATATTATTTTGGTTTCAAGGAGAATGGCATTGTGCACGGTTATGTCCCATAGTCCAGCACCTGCAGATCTATATGGCAATTAGTATGGAGGAATGAAGCAATTAGTTTCAATCTAAATTATCCCTAATTTACAAAGGGACAGCCACACACCAACTCCCCGTATTACATATCCAGTATGCCATTTTCCATCAGCTACCTATCACACACATTAACACACATTAAAATGTTGAAATAGCTTGTAGCTATTTATTCATTTATTCGATGTTCCATTTGTTTAATTGTGTATTGCGTATATGTATGTGGATTTACCATATATGTGTTCATTGTGTGTATTGTGTGTAAGTGTGGGTGTATTGGGTATTCGTTTTGATATCATGATATCAGTTAAATTACATTTTCAGTCAAGACATATTACAATTATTCAAATATTTCTTTACTTATTATGAGAAATTTTTAAGTTACCATGACAAATATTTGCAGAGAAGCATAATACACAATACATAATATTAAATGACAAGATCTATCAGATTAATACTCCTGAATGATAAGGTTCCTGATAGACGATATACCTTATTTACAATTTCATAAAAGAGTGAAAGATGATTTCAATGGAATTAGAATTTGTTTGCATTACATAAGCATTATGTTCTTGTTGAAAGTTTTAATTATTTTATAAGTATTCACTTATATATCACAAATTGCATGAGATATTGCTGAATTGTGATTTTAAATCTTCAGACAAAATACACTAATACGCTGAATCTAACTCCAGTCCTTGCATGTACGTCTCCCATGCTAAAGGGTAAGTGTTCACATCCTGCTTCCAAGACATGTACTGCAGTCATGACTGGTTATTGAAGGCTATGGCTCATGATATCGCGCCTATTTGAAAGTGCAAATGAAAGTTCCCCAGTTACTCTTCGAAAAGAGTAGGGTATTGAATCCGGTGAAAGGCTTCTATCTTATTTGGAAATGACTTAACATTGCTGAAAAGGTCATTAATAAAAAAAAAATTACTGTATACCTCACGTTAAGTTTTACCATCTCTTCCGATTCAGTTGGTAGAAAATGTACTTATGCCTTGATTGGTCAAGTAAAGGATAATGTGTCCACAATAGTTACCATGTACCATAGATTATCTATTAAAACAAGGCTATAATTGCAGAAAACCCTGAACATTTCATATAAACCATACCGACATAACCTTGTACGATATGGTACATATCATACAGCCGTTACAAACCACATTATACCAGATACATTTACCATACAGAGGTCTTATATACCACATCGTATTATGTATCATATACCACAGAGACCTAGCTTAAACATTAGGTTACCGTAGCATTTATACTTTAATTTACGTTAGGCAAAACCTGCCATAAGTATGTTCTGAGTGTAACTAAATCTAGGGTTAGAGTTAGAGTTAACTCTGCATATTGACAATAAACTCTTCAAGTTCAAATCTCCATCTGTTTCATCATATTCAACTCTGCCACTTAATTAACTGTTCACTTTACTATATCAAGAGTTAACTCTGCACAAAATACACAACTCTACTGGCTGAAAAATGTGACTCCATTAAATAAATTTTAAAAGACATATATACAACTCCACAAAATATATTCCACCTCTGTCATATATTTTATATATTTATTTATATAAATTTCAACTCTGTTAGATAAATAATACAGTATCAAACTCTCACATATAAATGTCACTCTACCAAATATATTTTATATATACACCTAAACGGCAGATTTATATTTAAACTGCAGAAATAGACATGTTAGAGTTACATACAATCGAAACATATAAACAGAAGAGTTATATTTAAATGACAGAGTTAATTTTATATGACAGTGTTAAATGTGTGGAATAAATGTAAGCAATAAAATGATAGAGTTGATATATAAGGAACAGAGTTACATTTAAGAAATAGAGTTATACTTGAGATAATATAAAGGATAGAGTACATAATTGGAAATAGGTGACAAGCCAATGTGCAGAGTTTGAGGTGAATGATGTTCCAGAGTTGCCATGACTCTACAGCATAAGATATTTCCTTGTTTGTAGAGTTGGTGTCATGTTACTCTTCTGACTCTAACTCTAACTCTAAAATTATCACACAAGGCAAGAAGGCAAAAAAAAGTTTTTGAGCAGGGATACCTACCTTAAAAAGGTTCCGTGCCCATATCGTCTAGTTTTCCTGATATCATGTTTAGACTGTAAGTTATTTTGTTAATTTTAAACAAAATGCTGTATGCGAACTTTATCACGTATTACTTTGTACACATTTTAACGTACACATTTCAATCGTACTTTACACTCAGACCATAATTGCTCACCTAAGATAATTCTAGCGGAAAAGACCCCATTATTTTGATGGATATAACGTGTTCCCATTATTCTTAACACAACGAACAGGCTAAGATGGTCATAGTGAACAACTTTTTGTGACGTCACTAAAGGGATTCCTCCAAAATAACGTAGCGTTAGTCTTGCTGAACTTATGCTCAAACCCTGTGTTATACAACAAATTGTTTCAGATAATATATAACACACAAGGACATCTGTTAACCCTTCAGGCATGGGCCTCAGCTCATGTGAGAAATTGTGTCATGAATTCAATCTCGACGTGGCCGGATATCATCACAGAGGAACTGGTGCTAATAAGCTTGCGCTCTCACCCACTGCGCTACGGCCCCCCTTTGCCTTGTGTGATATGTGAACAATGATATTGATTTAATAAGAATGTGCTCAATTCACTTTTTTATAATTTTGACCTTCATCCACATAAATTTCAGAATGGAAATCAATACTGTGGCTCCATTTGACATAGATCCCCAAGTCTTGACTCCTTTCAACAAACGTTCTTCACCAAATGCATGGGACATGACAGAAAGCAGTCAAGACAAACCTTGGGTGGGTATTTTCCTGGTATCTATTTGAGTGTATTTTGAAAATCATGAACGATACTGGTTTGAAACATGTTGATTTGATAAACTACATACAAGACGTGATGTTTGCAGAATAGATGAGTAATCATGATATATGGCAGCCTTGCTTGCTTTAAATGTGACTCCAACCAAATAATGAGTGAGCAAGTCAAAGGCTGTACACGATTGGGCCCGGCAAGTTAGCCCGGGTTATCCCGTTTCTCCACGATTGAACCGGTGGGTTCCGGTGGCGGGATGCCGACCTCCGCCCTCTGAATACCCTCGGCGAATTCGGCGGGACAAAATGGAGGATCCGCCGATCTGCCGCTCTCGCCGCCGGCTAGACGGCGGGTGCCAATTGTGTACAGCCAGTAGCCTAAATGTGCAAATCCGTTTCTTTGTATTTTTGTTTACATTTTCAAAGCGTTCAGCAACATGCTTAACTGTAGTACAAATGTGTATCTTGTGTCGAGAAAAGCTCTTCTGTAGAGGCATAAAATGGGATACAATCAACACTGCAATGCCAAAAACAACAATTTCATGTTCGGGTGAAGATAGGGGGTTGCAGTGAGGTGAATGTTGGGGGCTGTGCTGTGGTGAGGTGGAGGTAGGGGCCTGTGGTGAGGTGAAGGTAGGGGACTGTAGTGAGGTGAAGGTAGGAGGCTGTGGTGAGGTGAAGGTAGGGGCCGGTGGTGAGGTGAAGGTAGGAGGCTGTGGTGAGGTGAAGGTAGGGGGCTGTGGTGAGGGTAGGGGGCTGTGATGAGGGTAGGGGGCTGTGGTGAGGGTAGGGGCTGTGGTGAGGGTAGGGGGTTGTGGTGAGGTGAAGGTAGGGGCCTGTGGTGAGGTGAACGTAGGGGCCGGTGGTGAGGTGAACGTAGGGGCCTGTGGTGAGGTGAACGTAGGGGCTGTGGTGAGGTGAAGGTAGGGGCCTGTGGTGAGGTGAAGGTTGGGAACTGTAGTGAGGTGAAGGTAGGGTGCTGTGGTGAGGTGAAGGTAGGGGCTGTAGTGAGGTGAAGGTAGGGGGCCGTGGTGAGGTGAAGGCAGGGGGCTGTGGTGAGGTGAAGGTAGGAGGCTGTGGTGAGGTGAAGGTAGGGGCCGTGGTGAGGTGAAGGCAGGGGGCTGTGGTGAGATGAAGGTAGGGTGCTGTGGTGAGATGAAGGTAGGGTGCTGTGGTGAGGTGAAGGTAGGGGCTGTAGTGAGATGAAGGTAGGGGGCTGTGGTGAGGTGAAGGTAGGGGCCTGTGGTGAGGTGAAGGTAGGAGGCTGTGGAAAGGGTAGGGGGCTGTGGTGAGGTGAAGGTAGGGGCCTATGGTGAGGTGAACGTAGGGGCTGTAGTGAGGTGAACGTAGGGGCTGTAGTGAGGTGAACGTAGGGGCTGTGGTGAGGTGAAGGTAGGGGCCTGTGGTGAGGTGAAGGTTGGGGACTGTAGTGAGGTGAAGGTAGGGTGCTGTGGTGAGGTGAAGGTAGGGGCTGTAGTGAGGTGAAGGTAGGGGGCCGTGGTGAGGTGAAGGCAGGGGGCTGTGGTGAGGTGAAGGTAGGAGGCTGTGGTGAGGTGAAGGTAGGGGCCGTGGTGAGGTGAAGGCAGGGGGCTGTGGTGAGGTGAAGGTAGGGTGCTGTGGTGAGGTGAAGGTAGGGGCTGTAGTGAGATGAAGGTAGGGGGCTGTGGTGAGGTGAAGGTAGGGGCCTGTGGTGAGGTGAACGTAGGGGTTGTGGTGAGGTGAAGGTAGGAGGCTGTGGAAAGGGTAGGGGGCTGTGGTGAGGTGAAGGTAGGGGCCTGTGGTGAGGTGAACGTAGGGGCTGTGGTGAGGTGAAGGTAGGGGCCTGTGGTGAGGTGAAGGTTGGGGACTGTAGTGAGGTGAAGGTAGGGTGCTGTGGTGAGGTGAAGGTAGGGGCTGTAGTGAGGTGAAGGTAGGGGGCTGTGGTGAGGTGAACGTAGGGGCTGTGGTGAGGTGAAGGTAGGGGCCTGTGGTGAGGTGAAGGTTGGGGGTTGTGGTGAGGTGAAGGTAGGGGGCTGTGGTGAGGTGAACGTAGGGGCCTGTGGTGAGGTGAACGTAGGGGCCTGTGGTGAGGTGAACGTAGGGGCTGTGGTGAGGTGAAGGTAGGGGCCTGTGGTGAGGTGAAGGTTGGGGACTGTAGTGAGGTGAAGGTAGGGTGCTGTGGTGAGGTGAAGGTAGGGGCTGTAGTGAGGTGAAGGTAGGGGGCCGTGGTGAGGTGAAGGCAGGGGGCTGTGGTGAGGTGAAGGTAGGGTGCTGTGGTGAGGTGAAGGTAGGGGCTGTAGTGAGGTGAAGGTAGGGGGTTGTGGTGAGGTGAAGGTAGGGGGCTGTGGTGAGGTGAACGTAGGGGCCTGTGGTGAGGTGAACGTAGGGGTTGTGGTGAGGTGAAGGTAGGAGGCTGTGGAAAGGGTAGGGGGCTGTGGTGAGGTGAAGGTAGGGGCCTGTGGTGAGGTGAAGGTAGGGGCCTGTGGTGGGGTGAACGTAGGGGCTGTGGTGAGGTGAAGGTAGGGGCCTGTGGTGAGGTGAAGGTTGGGGACTGTAGTGAGGTGAAGGTAGGGTGCTGTGGTGAGGTGAAGGTAGGGGCTGTAGTGAGGTGAAGGTAGGGGGCTGTGGTGAGGTGAAGGTAGGGGCCTATGGTGAGGTGAAGGTAGGGGCCTGTGGTGAGGTGAACGTAGGGGTTGTGGTGAGGTGAAGGTAGGGGCCTGTGGTGAGGTGAAGGTTGGGGGTTGTGGTGAGGTGAAGGTAGGCGGCTGTGGTGAGGTGAACGTAGGGGCCTGTGGTGAGGTGAACGTAGGGGCCTGTGGTGAGGTGAAGGTAGGAGGCTGTGGAAAGGGTAGGACCCGTGGTGAGGTGAAGATAGGGGGTTGCAGTGAGGTGAATGTTGGGGGCTGTGCTGTGGTGAGGTGGAGGTAGGGGCCTGTGGTGAGGTGAAGGTAGGGGACTGTAGTGAGGTGAAGGTAGGGGGCTGTGGTGAGGTGAAGGTAGGGGCCGGTGGTTAGGTGAAGGTAGGAGGCTATGGTGAGGTGAAGGTAGGGTGCTGTGGTGAGGGTAGGGGGATGTGATGAGGGTAGGGGGCTGTGGTGAGGGTAGGGGCTGTGGTGAGGGTAGGGGGCTGTGGTGAGATGAAGGTAGGGGCCTGTGGTGAGGTGAACGTAGGGGCCGGTGGTGAGGTGAACGTAGGGGCCTGTGGTGAGGTGAACGTAAGGGCTGTGGTGAGGTGAAGGTAGGGGCCTGTGGTGAGGTGAAGGTTGGGGACTGTAGTGAGGTGAAGGTAGGGTGCTGTGGTGAGGTGAAGGTAGGGGCTGTAGTGAGGTGAAGGTAGGGGGCCGTGGTGAGGTGAAGGCAGGGGGCTGTGGTGAGGTGAAGGTAGGGTGCTGTGGTGAGGTGAAGGTAGGGGCTGTAGTGAGGTGAAGGTAGGGGGTTGTGGTGAGGTGAAGGTAGGGGGCTGTGGTGAAGTGAACGAAGGGGCCTGTGGTGAGGTGAACGTAGGGGTTGTGGTGAGGTGAAGGTAGGAGGCTGTGGAAAGGGTAGGGGGCTGTGGTGAGGTGAAGGTAGGGGCCTGTGGTGAGGTGAAGGTAGGGGCCTGTGGTGAGGTGAAGGTAGGGGCCTGTGGTGAGGTGAAGGTAGGGGCCTGTGGTGAGGTGAAGGTAGGGTGCTGTGGTGAGGTGAAGGTAGGGGCTGTAGTGAGGTGAAGGTAGGGGGCTGTGGTGAGGTGAAGGTAGGGGGCTGTGGTGAGGTGAAGGTAGGGGCCTGTGGTGAGGTGAAGGTTGGGGACTGTAGTGAGGTGAAGGTTTGGGACTGTAGTGAGGTGAAGGTAGGGTGCTGTGGTGAGTTGAAGGTAGGGGGCTGTAGTGAGGTGAAGAGAGGGGACTGTGGTGAGGTGAAGGTAAGGGGCTGTGGTGAGTTGAAGGTAAGCGGCTGTTGTGAGGGTAGGGGGCTGAGGTGAATGTTGGGGGATGTGGTGAGGGTAAGGACCTGTGGTGAGGGTAGGGGGCTGTGGTGAGGGTAGGGGGCTGTGGTGATGGTAGGGGGCTGAGGTGAATGTTGGGGGCTGTGGTGAAGGTAAAGACCTGTGGTGAGGGTAGGGGGCTGTAGTGAGGGTAGGGGGCTGTGGTGAGGTGATGGTAGGGGGCTGTGGCGGTGGTAGGGGGCTGTGGTGAGGTGAAAGTAGGGGTCGGTGGTGGGATGAAGATAGGGTAGTTGTGGAATTCTGACTTGCGTGAGCAAAGCTCTGGAGGCTGTGCCGGGTTCTGCGGTGTCCCCTATCACTCTCACTAAATCAGGTGTTATTTTCCTGAAGGTAAAAAAACATTACCCGCTTACCCAATATGGCTGAGACTATTATATCCCTTGAGGACCCTTTTGTAGTTTATCACACCTTCTTAAAAACTTGTAAAACCTTGAAAACAAAACAAATGAGCTTATTGCATCTTTTAAAGATCTATTTTAAGTTGCTCATGTCCTTCGTCAATAAGAGAGCATATACAAATAAAAACCAGTTTGAGGGCCCGAAAAAGATGTTATACATGTAGATTATTTACTTTCACAACCACTCACAATAAAATGAACAATTTATGAAGCACTGATATTAATAATTGTAATACGATTGGAGCAATATAAAGATTCAGGTGTTGTTGTGAGAGAAGAGGGTAGAGGAGATATTCCATTCGCCTGGGATCATACCGGCGAGGTAGCTATATAAACATTCAGGCTGGGTTGTTGATCATTATTGATATGCTGGTGGACGGGAGGGAGATATTCCAATCGGTTGGGATCATACGGTTGACGGTATAAATATACTTTCTCTCGCAAATTGCATGAATATAGTTTTTATTGATTGTAATACACTGATAACAGATATCATATACTCACACATAAAGTATCGCTGTTAAAGTGAGATATGCTGTTGTAGCTTTGTGTGTAACATATCCTACATAAACTCGTGCTTTAAAGCGCTCTCCCGGTGCCACAGCCTCTATCGTCACAGCTCATTCTGCACACCTTTCTTGCGCACATTTCCTGCCTCTTGTGACTGCGCACGCTTCGCAACGTGACACGTGACCTCTAGACGCCCCGGGGTACTCCTCGTGATCTGCCCCACGTGTTCAAACTATGTCTAAAATAAAGACAAATGAGGCAAGCTTTGCTTTTGTGAGAGTGGGTATTTTCACCTGCACAACGAGATAGAGTATTATGGCGGCATTCGGGCATTCTATATTTACCTCCCATAGAAGAGTTCATGCTCCGGCGCAGACTTTCTCAAGGCCACGGGCCGTAGCGCATTTGGTTAGAGCGCCAGGCTATAACTATATAACCAGGCTATAACTATATAAATCACTGCCATCTAGTGTCACAGGTAGTAATAAGTACCCTGGTGGTGGATAATGGCATTAGCGCCATTGATATGAACGTTAGATTTGTGAGGTATATATATATATATATATATATATATATATATATATATATATATATCTGTGCGTGTATCGAATTAGATTGAAAAGCATCGTATAAAAATGTATTCAGACCTTGTGGGGACAAATAAATCCTACACATCCCAAAAATAGATTTTTTGAAGGCATGTATCTCATGTATCTGTTTATTTTCATTTAGTAAAATGCAACAACAACCAAGAAAAGTAATTACAATTTGTTCTAAAACTCTGAGAACCAATTTATTCTAATAGCAGTGAATCTCGGAAAGAATAGATCGCTTAGCTGGGTAAAGAACTTCATATCAATTGTCAATGTTTTGGAATTCTATTAATGTCAGGTTAATTCATGCATTATATTTAGCCTGGATCGGTGTCGTCTCGATAACAGGTTGAGGGACGCCAAGATATATGGATAACATAATAAATGGCTTTTTACTGACAATAGAGTTTTGAATGGCCGTGATGGCTTGTGTGTCCTCATGGCTATGGCGTAGCAAATCATGAGAGTAAAGAGATTACTTGGAGATATTTCATGTCTCCTTTCAGCTTGGTTTCACTCACTCAACATATCCACTTTCTGTTGTCTTGCTAATTTGCATGCAAGGGTAAACCACCCACATCAAATTCAGCACCTTTTTGAAAAGGGACTCATCATGGGTATTAATCTAACCAGCTCATAATTCACTAGAGAAAAAGACACTAAGTGGAAGTTGGTGTAATCGGAACGGCCAATTAATACTGGATAGGGAACGACTTAACGTTAATGCCCATTTGGCAAATGCAACTTCTATGAGCAAATGGCCACTTCATTACTTAAATATATTTGCTTGACAAATCGTCTTCATCATTTTTTTTCACTCTCTGTCACTACTGGCCTGTATAAATGAGGCAATATTTGTCCTGGAGTGCTCTTAATTGTACTTGACTGATATGAGGCCACTGGGGAGCTTCAAGAGGGCTGAGCAGAGCACACCGAGGGCCGTGTCCGACTTACTCTCACCAATATCACATTGAGGCCGATTTCTATGCAACCATAAAGCACAGTAGTCATACCTCTATGACCATCTCAAATAACAGCTACCAGTTCAATATGATTGGTGTGAAAAAAAAAGTCTCTCATTATTGGTGAGAGTGATATGATTCTTAATAAAACCTGCACGAGTGCATTGATTTATCTATGAGTGAATTTTCCCTCTTCATGTGGTCCCTTAATTTTCCGGTAGTAGCTTTATTAATAGGTTAGTGTCAGATAATTTGATGTCCTACAAGAATATCAAAGGTTTTTTTATTTCATTTTGTAAGATAGTATGTTTTATGATACTTCGACGCCGTTAGATACATACACTTTTATAATCTGATTTGTTGTCTGTGGTATCGTTAAAAAAGAATACATTTAGGTATTTGAAAGTCAAACTACATCATCTAATGACAACCACAGTAATACCAGTTTATTGGCATTTGATCCTTTCCCCGTTTTTATATTCCAAAGACGAGGAAAACGCAGATCACAAAAGCTTTTATCTGGTGCTCACAATGTAAATAAAATGTCCACCGTGCTGTGTGTGTATGTTGCTTGTCAGCACACACTGCATAGTCCTGCGCCTGCAACAGTAGGAAGCTGGAATGCGGCATCTCACGTGCAATACTCACCGTCACCATAGCGACTCGCAGAAGTGGACAGTTCGGAAGGAAGGTGTCACGGTCATAGTATCCCCCTTATTAAACATTGAACCAAGATGACAACACCGCGGACTGGTAGTGAGGCCAACGGTACCATTCCTCACTCTTTATTGTAGAAAAGTCACAACCTTTTTATTTCAGTGTATGTCTTTACGCATAAGTGTATGAGTATGATATTCTTATTTTTGACATTGTGATATTGATTGTTGATTTTTAAACATTTCATGGTAAAATTGTTAAGAATTTGATGATGATCTGAGACTATCTCAGTTTCACTAGGCCCTAATTGTCCATTATATGTTGCATTAATTGGTCAAATATACAATGTATTCGGAAAATCTTGATATGGGCCAGAGGATATTTATAACCCATAATGTCTTTGTTTATTAAGGATTGTACCTTCTCTGGTGTATTTGACTGCGTAGTAATGTAAAAACGCATTATTTAAGTTTGGGCAAGATAAACACTGACATTTGGCTGCTCAATAATGACATTACACTTGGTTCCCCTGGGCACAAGTGATCATAAGACTCTCCTGACATATAACAGAACCAATCAGGAGAAGGGGCATGAGCACTGAGAAAAACACTGGTTGACGTTCTTCTCAGTACATAAAGGGGGGGTCTGAAAATAGTTGGGTGTGGTAGGAAGGGCACAGCCCTGCTCATACAGCACTGGCGATGTGAATTAAGGTTTGACACAAATACAGTCTTATAGTTAAGATCCACGATTATACTTGCCAATGATATTGTTTGCCGACAACTCTTGCCTAATCTGAATAAGTATTATTTCCGCTCTTATATTTGATGTATCCCTTAAACAAAACATTGATATACTCTTAATGGTTATTGATTCATTTTGGCCTAATATTCAAGATTTCCATCTGACTTTATTGGTGTAAACTTCATGGGATAATGCATTTCCTATCCAGATTTTCAGAAATCTTAGTTATATCATACATCACAGATTTTTCTCTATTTTTTGTCATTTTGACTTAAGCATAGATTTATGGCAATTGTTGTCTCTATTTTGCCACATCATAAATGGGAGGCACGTAAGTAGCTTGAGGATAGAGAAAACTGGCATTTCCTGAGAAAGCCTTTGTGGCTTATGTCGTAAATTGGGGGGAGAAAATCGTCTTTGTAATGGGCAGAATGAGGAAAGTAGTCCCTCGTGAAAAAGGATATTGGCCTTAGTATAATATGAAACATGTTAATGTTAAAAGCAAAATATTCCGCAGATACTTTATCAAATTATCATAAGTTCCTGTGATAACCCAAATCTACTCACGTTGAAGGTCAAATCATGCTACATGCAGGTGATTTCGGGTCAATGAAAGATCAAACACATGTTTAGAATCCAATGAAATATTATTCCTGTGTGTAATAGGCTTTAGCTTCCAGTACCCATAATGCAATGTAGTCCCGTGCTTCCGGACTCTAACCAAATAACGGAAGACAATCTGTGTTGTATTGTATATGCATTGTTTCTCCGTACCATTGGGTCCATCATTATATGCTGTAGGTCTGTACATGTATATGTTGGAACTACATGAAGTAGTTTGTACATTGGTCAACGATACGTCTTATGTATAGCGAGTTTTTTCAATTTCTAAGATAGAAACATACTCCTCCATGTCAGATGTGACTGTGCCAAACATTTCCAGATATCCCCCTTGAACCACAAGTTCAAGACGACACAGAGCTGTCACTCGGAACACTGTTGGTAGTAATTGTGCCATTGCAACCGAAGAGCGCATTTGAAAAAACATGATGCATCGCCGGGAATCGAACCCGGGCCGCCCGCGTGGCAGGCGAGCATTGAACCACCGATGCAGACAAAGAACAAAATAGAGTTGTCTAAGAGTATATTGACTGAATCCATTGAGCACACAAAAAGGGAAAACAATCCAATTTGTTTAAAACTGTGTGACCTCCCCGTCGGGGAATCGAACCCCGGTCTCCCGCGTGACAGGCGGGGATACTTACCACTATACTAACGAGGATCACTGAATAAGTAATGTCAGGTTTATAATTGCAAATAACCATTTAAATAGGCCAGGCAATTGACAATTAGGTTTTGAAGTGTTAATCTTTGTGGTGTCATGCAGCATCATACATCTTGGCTCGTTGGTCTAGGGGTATGATTCTCGCTTAGGGTGCGAGAGGTCCCGGGTTCAAATCCCGGACGAGCCCATCATTATTTTGATTTTTTCCAAACAGAATGAGGCATCTTCATTTTTCAAATCAATTGTCTGAGTCTCTGGAGGAAGTGAGCTTAATTTCCTGCTTGGTAGAAACGTTTTGGAAATTTGTGTGTAAACATAAACCAGATATCTGTTTGATGGTGGCTATCAGTGAAATTGTTAAAGTTGATTCAGCATGGTATTGACAGTATTGCTCATAAGACGACACAAGGAGGCTCGTTGGTCTAGGGGTATGATTCTCGCTTTGGGTGCGAGAGGTCCCGGGTTCAAATCCCGGACGAGCCCTGAATCTTTTGTTGGCCTTGACTAACTTTTTGATTTGGATGCCAAGCTCTCAAGCGCATGACAGTTTGGCAGTTTGAGTGTCGCAATTGGTGATGTTGAAAAGCTAAAATGAGCGAATATTTTGGGTGAAATTGGACTTGTAAAACTTCAACCAATAGACTTAATGAAGAGTTCTATGTTCAGTTTTGAAAAATGAGGGTCGGTGCTTTAAGGTGCCCAAGACGATAACCAAAAATGACCAAAAAGACAAGGGGACAACCGGAGCTGAACCGGTGACCTCTCGATCTGCAGTTGATGTCGTGAATAAGACCAGGCCACATACTACACATCAGTTAGCGTATATATATATATATATATATATATATATATATATATATATATATATATAATCGAAATAAATAGATATCACACATGAAAGTGTTGCAATCGACATAAGACAGGAGAGTCATGATGGCACTCTTATTTATGAAGCTCAACGGTTTGAAAGATTGCCAAATGAGATTTAAAATCAATTAACGTCACTGAAAAAGTTGACTGAAATGCATTTTTGTTTGAGAAGGATAGAAATAGCATGTCATTTTATTATTATTATTATTTTTATTATTATTATTATTATTATTATTATTATTATTATTATTATTATTATTATTATTATTATTATTATTATTATTATTATTATTATTATTATTATTATTATTATTATTATTATTATAATTATTATTATTATTATTATTATTATTATTATTATTATTATTATTATTATTATTATTATTATTATTATTATTATTATTATTATTGTTATTGTAATTGTTATTGTTATTGTTATTGTTATTGTTATTGTTATTTTTGTTATTATTATTATTATTATTATTATTATTATTATTATTATTATTATTATTATTATTATTATTATTATTATTATTATTATTATTATTATTATTATTATTATTATTATTATTATTATTATTATTATTATTATTATTATTAAAAAAAATATCAATATTTCAATGTTCAATATAATTCAGCCTGTGTTCATAGCATTGCTGTAAAAAAAGGTCATATTTGACCTGACTATAGACAACTTTACATATACTTGGTTACAAAATTATTGCTAAACCTTCGACGAGAGCATTATCATCCAAACTGGCAGGAGAATGGGTAGCTTCAAAGACAATCCTATGCTTCACTACGATAAGACTAATAAAGAAATGCACAAGGCTGAACCCATCACTTTGAACTTCAATAATTAGCCCCACTAAGCTTATCAATTTTTCTTTGGTTATTTTCTTGTGTGTCTGACGTGGTATATTAATAGAACAAGCATCTCATTGTTTTTCACATGAGATACGTTATTGCAAGTAATTTGGCTAATATGACCATGTGTTAGCATATAAGCTGTGTGAGAGTGCACATTATGTTTTTTAGGAGTGATTGTACGTACCTACCTGTGTCAGAAACAATACAAGGTGTACATGACAAGTTGGTAAATTCTGTGCTATGTGGATTGTTCTAAACGACGGGCAGTCAACAATACACCATAGCCTTGTATAAAACTTGACTTAGTAAAAGCTTTAATGACAAGGGACATTCTCATATGTTGACATAAGGCATTTTGTAAAAGACATTCTTACACGAGGCATTGATATCAAATGACATTCTGACATATTCCTCTTTGACATCAGACATATTAGTTTTATCTTGGCGTAAAATACTAGACAACGCGGCAGATGCTGCATAAGTAATATATCCGAACAACCAAATAAAAAATTACAAATTATACCAAAAAATGCTTAACAATGTAGATAAATATATGTTTCCCCAGTACCAACCCGATTTTAGGCGAAAGGTTCATATCATTCTTTTCATAGAAAAGTATTTGGAGCCGAAAAATCCTCTTAAGCTTTATATTCTTGATATTCTACAAATGTGAGAAAGATCTATCCAAAGTGGTATGTCTTGAAATGGCATTCCTGTGGCTCAAGTGTGAAGGAATCAGTTTGACCTCCTAATTCAACACCTTAGTGAAAAATTCAGGGAGGTATTTGGTACCCGATAGATGGTTCCCTGAAAAGGAAAACCACATTGAAATGACCCTCATATAAAAAAATCGTTGTCCAAAATTCAATTAAAATCATGAGAATTTTTTATTTTTTTCCAGGTTTGACCTCCTAATTCAACCCCTTAAAAAAATTGCTCAATTAGTGAAAAATTCAGGGAGGTATTTGGTACCCTATAGATGGTTCCCTGAAAAGGAAAACCATATTGAAATGACCCTCATATAAAAAAATCGTTGTGCAAAAATCCATTAAAATCATGAAAGTTTTTAATTTTTTTCCAAGTTTGACCTCCTAATTCAACCCCTTAAAAAAATTGCTCAATTAGTGAAAAATTCAGGGAGGTATTTGGTACCCTATAGATGGTTCCCTGAACAGGAAAACCATATTGAAATGACCCTCATATAAAAAAATCGTTGTGCAAAAATCCATTAAAATCATGAGTATTTTTAATTTTTATCCAAGTTTGACCTCCTAATTCAACCCCTTAAAAAAATTGCTCAATTAATGAAAAATTCAGGGAGGTATTTGGTACCCTATAGATGGTTCCCTGAAAAGGAAAACCATATTGAAATGACCCTCATATAAAAAAATCGTTGTGTAAAAAACCATTAAAATCATGAGAATTTTTCATTTTTTTCCAAGTTTGACCTCCTAATTCAACCCCTTAAAAAAATTGCTCAATTAGTGAAAAATTCAGGGAGGTATTTGGTACCCTATAGATAGTTCCCTGAAAAGGAAAACAACATTGAAATGACCCTCATATAAAAAAATCGTTGTCCAAAAAAACAGATTTTTTTCATTTTTTTCCAGGTTTGACCTTCTCATTCAACCCCTTAAAAAAATCGCTCAATTAGTGAAAAATTCAGGGAGGTACTTGGTACCCTATACATGGTTCCCTGAAAAGGAAAACAACATTGAAATGACCCTCATATAAAAAAATCGTTGTGCAAAAAAACACTAAAATTATGAGAGTTTTTCATTTTTTTCCAAGTTTGACCTCCTAATTCAACCCCTTAAAAAAATTGCTCAATTAGTGAAAAAATCAGGGAGGTATTTGGTACCCTATAGATGGTTCCCTGAAATGGAAAACAACATTGAAATGACCCTCATATAAATAAATCGTGGTATAAAAAACCATTAAAATTATGAGAGTTTTCATTTTTACCAAATTTGACCTCCTAATTAAACACCTTAAAAAAATTGCTCAATTAGTGAAAAATTCAGGGAGGTACTTGGTACCCTATAGATGGTTTCCTAAAAAGGAAAACAACATTGAAATGACCCTCATATCAAAAAATCGTTGTGCAAAAAACCATTAAAATTATGAGAGTTTTTCATTTTTTTCCAAGTTTGACCTCTTAATTCAACCCCTTAAAAAAATTGCTCAATTAGTGAAAAATTCAGGGAGGTACTTGGTACCCTATAGATGGTTCCCTAAAAAGAAAAACAACATTGAAATGACCCTCATATAAAAAAATCGTTGTGTAAAAAAACTGATTTTTTTCATTTTTTGTAATGTTTGACCTCCTAATTCAACCCCTTAAAAAATTGCTCAATTAGTGAAAAATTCTGGAAGATACTAGGGACCCTATAGATGAATTCCTATAAAGGACACCACCATTGAAACAGCTCTCATAATTATTTTTAACTGTAGAATATATAATATTGGTTTTTTTTTCAAAGTCCAATTTCAACATTTTTTTTTGCACCTTTAAATTATTTTTTTTGCATTGGGATTTTTTGTGCCAATATATATATCCCCTGGTAGTAACCCCTGAAAATTTGAAAAGAATTGAAGCATTGCGTCATATGTTTTTTAATTAAAATGTAACGCAAAGTCATATTTTCTGAAAAAAAATTGAAAAATGAACTGTGAACTGTGAACTGTGAAATATTTTCCCGCACGTCCATTGTTCACCGTACGGCACCGCCCAGATATCACCTGGCTGGAATTGACGTGATTATAATCCGGCTCAGTTCAGAGCGTGTGAAAATAACTCAAGCTCTGCCACCCCTGATTCTACAGTCTCCAAGTGGAGGGGGTTCCAGGACTACATTGGAATATGGTAACTCGGCATCTTTCAGGAACCTCTCTGCCAGAGTGTAAATTCTTGTCTGCAGCTGGTATTGACCAGCTGCACCCCTAGTGCAATTTTGCACTCTCGGCGGGCGGGATGCCAATTGGTTTTGCCGAGTAAACATATAGATGTAGATGTAGATCGCTGGTGTACCGCAAAGCTATTTGATGTTGACCGATGCGGCTGTCCCCCCCCCCCCCCCCCCCCCCCCACGATTGCAGACTTTATAGTTGCCCCCGTCTGGACATACCCACACTCTATAGGATGTCTAGGAACAAGTCAAATAAAAATTAAACCTATAATTTCACCACACGTTGACATCCGGAGCCCTAAGATAATCTTGCGATTGCAATATGCTATGTACATCATCATGAATTTGGTCAAAAATATCATGGAAACAACAAAATTTTATGTTGCCGCTAAAAATTCGTGGCGACCCGTACAATATCGAGAAATTGGCCAGTCATTCCCCGGTGTTCTCACAGTTCCCTGACTTGCGGCCGATTGTCTTGCTCTCAATAAGAAAAAAAAAAAGAATCGCCCCAACGCTTTTTACAAAATCGGCGCAAACGTGATTGGGTGTTAGCAAGCAAATGTGATCTCTACAGCATTGTTTTGTGAACTTGAAATCTTATTCCAGTTTTCAATGTCATATGAAGGTAAACAAAGCTAATTACGGCTGTCTTTATGATGTTGCTGTTGAGTCGATAAGCTAGGTATTATCTTCATCAAGGGAGTGTTTTTGTCGACTGATTTGGGAAAGACCTGACTTGAGATACCCTACAATTTCAGAGGAAGAGGTCTTGTGTTTCCTGTTTGGCAGGAAACACAAGACATAGATATAGATTTCAATTACAATAGATTCTGAATTGACGTATCCATACTTTACAAGGCAAGATTGATAAGTTTATAACATCTGAGTGTCTGAGATACAATTACTCAGATTGGTTCAATATTTCGCCAATACCTGATTTCATTTCATTCAAATGCATCAGACTTTACCAGTAATCACATATATGTCAAACCAAATCTGATGGTGGGCTAAATTGAATAGCCAATTGGTCCAATGAATAAAAAGGTGATCCTTAAACTCGGTTGAACAGGAGGTTTACCTGACTGGATCTCTTTTAACCTCTGTACATGTGATACAACTCGGTAACTTGAAACTTGTTGCTGGATCCAAAACTATTTCCACAATATCTATGGCCCTGATACACAATAGAAACTTGCCTCCCACTTTGATTTATTCTCCAGAATCACTTTCAAGTTCTATGACAATTGCGAACACAAACTTTAATTCTACATTCAAAATAGACCCATAGACCCTGATTTTGTTCAACATGATTGTTTCCTTGCATGCTTTTTGTCTACCTACAATAAATATTACATATTGAATAAAACTGAAAAAAAATTGTTCACAAACGGAAAATCAACACAGACTATTTATTGCCATTGGTAATGATTAAAACCACAAATCCGAATATCAAAAGCACAGTAGACATTTTACTTAAATCTCGATACATATATATATATATATATATATATATATATATATATATATATATATATATATATATATATATATATATATATATATATATATATATATATATTGTCAGAAATTCGACAATATGACATGTAATGTAATGTTTTCGTACACAATATGGTGGAGATATGGTGACTTTCTCTGGTTTCAGGTATGTTTCATGTATCATGTTTCAGGATACATGACATGTATTATCATTGTAAAAATAACAATTAATAAGTTTTGTGTTTAATCTATCGTCAATGCCTTTGCATGTTTAACTCCCTTGATATGATTTGACATTCTCAAAAACCTAAAAGTGAAAAGACCTTTTATATAAACATCTCCTTTTCAGTTTTGCAGTATTTGTAGGAAGTATTTTTTGTTGCGTGGCTTGAAATTCAAAACAAGTCTCTTTAGAACATGTCAGAGACAAATTTGATGCAATGTCAAAAGGAGGCCAAAAGATGTCAAGACTAGGCTGACCTGAATGGCGGATCAAATGCAAAGACGCACTGTAGCTGACGTTGCATGCAATTCACAAATTGCTCAAAAGCCGCGGTTAAGTGTGGTTTTCAAACTGACAGTGGCATCCCATGAATGCCATTTTCTTTCAATCATGTGCCTAAATGCCTGCATTACAGGGACAGGCTGGGAGATTGTCGCTTGCTACAAGAAAAAGGCCAAAGACACAGATTGGGAAGCAAGGGGACATCAGTGGCACAAGTCTTTACCTATATTGCAACTGCTTCCTTGAAATATTGATTTGACATTGGCTTTGACGAATCATCTGGTAAAGAGAATCAAATTGAAAGTTATGTATTTTGTATTGATTTTGCTTTCACTTATATTGCTTGATATTTAAATGGTCCTTGCCAATAGCTTCAAGAGCAGAAGTAGATAGCGACCTAGAATTTTAGGAAAACATTGGATGACTTATTTCAATGCATTCTCGCATCAAACTAGGGCCATATTGACGTTGGCCACTTACGGCTTCTTACCCCTAACTTTCTAAAAGAGAATAGGCTTATTGTAACATATATCAGACCATCATTAGCGAGGTTATGAGAGAATTTACTTCTTAACAAGTGCAATGACTTGGGATTTGGTCTGTTAATTCATAATTAAATCATTATTTAATGAATGATAATCTTAGCTTCTTGATACATAATTGTTGGTGGTTCTGAACTAATCCGGAAATCAATTGTTAAATGTTATCATGGTTTTTATGAGGATGATTCTGTTATATATTGACTTCTGGACTTCTGACAAAAGGCATCAAAGTCGCGTTATAATAATCATCACAAAATTTAACAAGGTATGGATTATTATTGTGTAAATTTTGAAAGAAATCCGTGATGTTTTCAGTTTAGTTTTTGTGTCCCCAAGCCTAGGCTATTCCTAAAAATGCAATCTTAATCTGGGGCATATTCCTTCGTTAAAACTTGTGCGAATATCTTGTTTAAATTTGTAACTGTTGATGGTATGGCTTTCTTGTAAATTTGGATGTGATTTACAAAGAGTAAAGAATGTTTTTAATCTGGCCATTGTTCACTGCACGGCACTGCTCAGATTTCACTCGGATATGTTGCGATTTTGTGTCCGGCTTAATTGCCAGCGTCCGGAATTGACGTGATTATTGCTGCTCCGGCTTTGCTGTGAGCGTCCGGGATAGCTGGAAATGTATGGATTAGTTCAGATTTACAGTCCGGCATCGTTCAAAGCTCTCCAACCCCTGGTTATAGATAATGTTTGGGATTACTATGCTTTAAGTAAACTTCAAAATATAAATGAGACGTCCTAATCTCAAAAAGAGGTCATTCAAAGCGGTAATATTTGGCATGTGACAATAACATATAATGACCATTAGTGAAAAAACAACTGCTATGTAAAGAGTGTTTTGTAATTTGATTGGGCTTAACTTACATTATTAAGAAAGTAAAGAATAAAGAAAATACCTTTGACATTTGAGATGTGCTCAGCATCTAATAGCACCATCAGTATGGGCAGGAAGTCATTAGAATCGAGTAATGCGGAGCGCAATGTACGTTAATGAAGTCACACACATTCTGGTCCCTTTAAAAACTACACTCTACAAAACACCTTCTTTAATTACATGTATGAATCATAATTGTCAGTGGCAACTGCTCCAAGGTCAATATACATGAAGTATGACAGTCATTGTGTCTTTGTGGGGTTTGGTATTTTGTATTTGCTCAAAGGCAAATGCAACCTTTCTTATAACTGGTGGTGGCTGCGTTTAGCACCGTCGGGAGAACCATACTATACTATTTCACATCGACCAAGGCACTGCAGGCATTTGGTACAAACAATGACAATTTACATCGTCTTTCTTTGCGTTTTGGATTGGATTCAAAATGCGGTTTTATGTGAGTATTATTACATGCGGTCTTTGAGAGCAATGCCTAATTGTTCTTAAATGTATTTTTTGCATATATATGTTTGATAAGTATTGTACATCATGACAATAATTCCACAGCAAGCTACTCTAAACCTACATAAAGTCATATAATATTACACAAACTAATACGTTCCTCCTTTCTTTAATTTACATTTCTTTTCCTGCATTTATCATCAGGACAATGATACCTGTGATTATATCTTGCCATGTTTTGTAGGGCTGTATCTTGCATATAATGGGTATGAAAACACTAACTTTATGTATGTTTGTTTATGAAGATGAAAGAAATTACTGAAGTAAATATTTTCAGATGCCTTCTTACATTTTCCAGCCACCATACATTCTCTTGTAAAAGGTTTTCACAGACATACAGAGGGTAATAGTCTCTCTGGACCATCCTATTATCTTAGGCTTTGTAGACTATTGTGATAGAAGCCTTCTCTTGGTGAATTCCACAGTCACAATCATGTTGAGATGGGCGAGGGCTATTGTCAGCGAGAAAGTGCTTCGTCTGTGGTTCGATGAAGTGTTCCCCTTAACCCATCGTATTATTCGCCCTACGATCTGTGTTTCAATGAACCGTCTTGCCCGTCAATGCCTCGTGGCTCTTCTGTCCTTACACTTTCAGCAGTCAACTAAGGCAATGAAATATCAAACTGCCTTGTCTGTTGTATAACATCTTGGCCAGAGGGGGTAATTTGTTGCAGGAAGAAAGCCAAGGTTCTGATTGTGGCACTGCTTTATGGCGTATTGATACGTCCCGGGTGACAGATTAACTGCGAGAAGAAAAACATGAAAATCAGACCCGTGGCAACGGGTCTAGGAACATCTCGTTTTCAGTAAATCTGTGCCTCAATTATTCATGTAGGATTATACAATCTGCACAAAAAAAATCTACAAGAAAACAAATTGGCAATAGGCACATGTCTGTTGTCAATTTTTCAGTATATAAGGATATTGAGATACTCACGCCAAATAAGATCGGATTTGATTGATACAATGACATGGCAACCATGGTTTGCTCTATATTTCTCTATAATGTGTCACTATTAGAATTTAATTATAATAAACCCGTCCACGTGGATGTGATATGGGTTTTTAGGTGATACATCTTCTAAACAAATGTATTGCAATTGTCACCATATGGTACTTGATTACAAAATACGTTGTGCTATAGTAAGCGATAGTAAACGATAATTCATATTTCTTAAATATTTTTGACTGATAACATGGTTCTTGCATTAACTTTATGTTAAATGCCTCGTTTTAAGCTGTTATCCCACATATCATAGACAAACAAAAATGTTATTATCCATTTAAATCAGCTTCGATTTAATTGTCAATTTTAAATTTTCATTTTCATTTTTTTATAAACTTTCCTTCTGTCATCAAAACTGGAAATTAAACCAAGTAGATAAGCATTCTTTCCTAAATAACTTGTATGCGAAAATAATTTATTTTAAGGAATATTATGGTTTTTTTATATGTGCCTGAGTTGTTATGAGGACTGAAAGTTGATATAAAATGAATACAGTTCTGATATCTTGCTTGTAATTGAATGCTTTATTTAGAAGTATAATCTAATCTGGTCTTTTTTATCCATACTACGAATGCTTTATTGGTGGGTGTTCATTCTTCAATATCCCTCAAGATATCATCCAAACTACAATAATTCGAAATTACCTAATATAGACAATAATAACTTTCTTCTACTTGCGTTTAGGCGATATATATCAAAAACTTTCCCTAGCATTCCAGCCCACCAGCCAAGCAGGTTAAGACTAAAAAACAAAGTCAAAGAAATTATATGCAAGAAATTCAAGTCTTCCCACATGGTTCAAGGAGGATTTCTGGAAATCCTATGTTCGCAAAAGCAATTTGGTGCCTATGCATTTTGCAAAAGAAAAATCCCCAATCACTTTTCGAACAAGTAGGGCATTGTGTCCCGGAGACCGGCTTCTATCTGATCCGATAATGCCGAACGTTTGTTAGTACGAATAGACAAACAAATCCAGAGATCCAAAGCACTTCTTCATTCTAAATCTGTAGCATCTTGCAATTCCTTAAATAACTTAACACTAGCAATCGAGACCAATCAAATTTAAATCCCCCATTTTGGAATTTAGACTAACTTTGACTGCATGAAATGATTCAATTTACCAAGTGATTAATGTAACATTGTGTGAAGCAATTTATAAGATTCCAGGGTAGTTGTTGTTTGTTTGTGTAACATAATAGTTTGCTTGACACACTTCAGCTGTGCACTTCTCAGATCTGATAACATTGTGTGTTACTGCTTTTTGGTGGAACAGGTGTGAAATTCGATATTTCTTAAAGTGTTTCGGCAAACTTAAAAGGAGGATAACAGGATGACAAACCTCCTGTCAGAAGATCATTAATATTTGTGGGAACTGGAGAAAACATCCTTATCTTGGCTAAGACCTAACAGATTTTATTATCATTTAACAATGAGAATTAGATTGAACCAAACAATTATTAAAAACATGATATACATGAAAACACATATATTTCTACTTTGATTTCAGACATCAAGAAAGAAAAGCATGTCAGTCATGTCAAAACCTATAAACAGTTTACTGTCAATGAGATATTTAATACACTGTTTAATAGGCCCAGATGAATAATTCCAATGGAAATATATGATTTTAAAGAATATGGAGATGACAATAATGTGTTTTGTATCTGCTGAATATTGTTGCAGACTAGCATGAACTTTGTGATAAATATTGAATCTCACAGGTACACGACCTCTGAGAAAGTACCTATGTATCAAGCATAATTGACACATACATGATCAAAGTGGCACATTGAGATTCAATCTTATGATTGATCTCTTGTGCTGAAGGCTGTGCATGTTATCATTATATGCCCGTTGTAAATTGAGATACAGAATGGCTGGTAACAACAAAATCATATCTATAAAATATATAAAATATATTACTGTGCTCTTAACACAATGTCATTCTGAAACACAGTAAATCTTTCATCAAAAGTTTCATACTTATTCTTCGTAAGATAATTATTAAAATCATTTATTTTAATAAATACTACTATTCGTTCGTTTCAAACATGTACAATGTATATTCATATTTTATGATATTCTTCTTTCAGAGGCCTTGTTACCTAAAAATTAGACTGCCACAAAATTTATAACATGTCGAGTCTGCTAAGATTCAGAAGTCCAGTTCCATTTTAATGTTATCAGTCCGTCCACGTGGCACAGTTCACAAGAGAACAATCGTATTAGCAACAGTTCCTCTGTTATGATCCAAAGGTCTTGGGTTCGATTCACTGCCATGTCGAGATTGAAATCATGATATAACTTCTCATATGAGCTGAGAAGGGTTAATCCATTGTCCTTTGAAATCTTTGAGTGGGCGGATTGTCATGTCAAGGATTTGCGGCAGGACAATTCAGTGGGGCAGCACTATATCTACTTTAAGTGGGACTCATCAGAAAAGAATAGAGATAAAGTTGAAAGTGGTGTAAAACCCAATCAAACAAACAAACAATGAATGAACTTATTTAATTTAGTCTTACACGTCTCGATCTGTCAGAAATAAATCATTACATAAAAGAACGATGTGTACAATGCATTATTTTTTAAAGATATTTTGGATGTTTTGAAGATGTCCGACCTGATTTGGAAGGCGTTATTAATTTGTGTGCTACAATTATGTTCTTCTGATAGTCATATAAACATGTTATGAAACTGTCTTTTCACAAAACACGGACTGATTTAAGGGTTTGCATCAGTGTAGGATGCCCAGAGCCAATTCTGGTCCTGGTGGCCAATTTGGAACTAAAGGTTTTTTTTCATAAAGTGACATGTGAATTTGAATATTTTTTAATAATGTTATTTTAAAGGCTAGGATTCTAAAAATTTGAGGCATGATAGAAAAAAGTTTAAATATTCATGCATATTTTTTAGATTCATGCATATATTTTAATATTTCAATTTAAAATGCAACAAAAGTTGCACTTCAATTTTTTATTTAAAAAATGACATGGTTTTGTAGCCTGCAAATCTGAACTTGCAAAGTGCATCAAAGTGTATCTGGCCACATTAGATATTTTCAAAATTAAATTTATAACTAATCTGATTGATCAGAATTAATCATTTGAGAATTAAAAAAATGTAACTCAACTTTGAAATCTTGAAATAAGTTGAAAATTTTTATTTTTACCCATTTTGAAGATTAGCCATATTGTGTATAAGAATGTAAAACATTAAAAAGATTAAGCAAAATTTTGATCAATCAGATTAGTCTAAAATTTCATCTATACCCAAAGACATCGTCAAAATGGACTTGAAATCCACTGTTTCCAGAAACATCACGCACTGTCCATCCATTTTAATACACGACTCTGTAAGAACTCGACTTCCGGCAACTAACAGTCAAACAATTATGTACTGTTTAAATCAACATAAGATGTCAGCCTGGTTTGAAAATATTTCTTTGTTTTCTCTTGATCTCAGCATCATTTCGCCATTGTTTACGAGTTTGCGCAAAGACGTGAAAGTGGGTCAGTTTATTCACGGGAGTGACAGCAACAATCTGGAAACTCCACCACGTTGTGGTTCTTATGACGTCATATGAAATTTCTCCCTTGGTGTTTCCATGACGTCATCACTTGGACTCTTCTAAATGCCATTTCACGTAGTCAAGTTTGATATCGGGTAAAAAACTGAAGAAAAAACGCTACAGAATTGACACGGATTTGTATTTTTAGACATTATGACTGGGAATGATAATAACATGGGTCATAATTGCAACAGTCAATCGCCGGAGGTCGAGTTTATTTACTGGGGAAACTTCAATATGATGGTCAGTGCATAGTGTTTCTAGAAACAGTGGATTTCAAGTCCATTTTGCCGATGTCTTTGGGTATAGTTCATGAAAAAACTTATCTGCTTTCAAAATATTTGTGTATAAATGCAGAATCTGCAGGCTACAACACTCACATTTTAACAGCTGACATGAAAATAACCTTCCTTTGACAGGTAATGTTGTCATATTACTACTCACTGAATGGAGGACAAGTTCAGGCCTTTAGGGATGTTTTTATTGTGATTATATGACTTGTCTGGGTCATATATAAATAGCCAATATGTTTGTTTCAAAATATCAGTCTCCATTGTTGTATAAACTGTTACAACTGCACGGACTTTTCACTACTATGTAACAATTTTGAGTGATTGGCCCAATTTCACTTTGACCTACATTTTGAGGACAACAGTTTGTGATGCAATAAAAGACACATGCAGGACACAACATAAATAAAACAAGGTGAGTTACATTGATTTTATCAAAGCTTTCATACATTATTTCATGTTAATTATAAGCACATACATGTGAAGAATAATTGATGTTTCCAACATTTTTATATTTTTGGTATAACTCATTGAAATTGAAGGAATTCCAAGGGGGATAATTTCTGTAAGAAAAGAATCAAAATGGAGAACTTTTTGTCTGTATTGTCAGAGCATATCATAATTTCTAAGCAGTAAACAATGTAATATTTGTTATCAGCCTCTCAAATGTTTAAATAATTATATCTAGATTGTAATGTGGTACCTATATTTACAGGGATATGTATGTGTTCACAATATGGAAAAAAGTTTGTTGATATGGAAGGGCCACTTTTTCATGAGAAGGTTGTAAAGCTTATGTTGCTAAGCAGGGAGAGTCCATGGTTACTGATAAGGGGGAGGTTCCTTTTGGGGCTACTTTTTAAAAATGTTCTTCATGTTCATTCTTTACTTTTTAAAAAACGGCAATTATTCTCACTGCTTTGTACAGTAGCTAGGAAGTCCATACTTGCAGGTCTGATAGAGATTTTTCCTGGCTTTCATTTGGTGGTAAAAGTAACTTAATCGGACAAATAGTTCACAAGTTATGAGCAAAAACGTGATAGCATCTTTTCTATATGAATATTTTTTCAATAAAAAACGGCAAATTTTCTCACTGCTTTTCACGGAAGCTAGGAAGTTAATAATTTAAGGTCTGATAGAGAATTTTCTTGGCTTTCATTTGGTGGTAAAAGTAACTAAATCGGACAAATAGTTCATAAGTTATGAGCAAAAACGTGATAGCATCTTTTCTATATGAATATTTTTTCAATAAAAAACGGCACATTTTCTCACTGCTTTTCACAGAAGCTAGGAGGTTAATAATTTAAGGTCTGATAGAGAATTTTCTTGGCTTTCATTTGGTGGTAAAAGTAACTTAATAGGACAAATAGTTCATAAGTTATGAGCAAATACGTGAGAGCAACTTATCTGTATGAATATTTTTTCTGGTAATCAGGTAAATATTTTAATTTATTTTTCTGCATATATTTCAGGGCCAACTTGCCATCACATACAGGATGTGTCAACTTGCCATCACATACAAAGATGTGTCAACTTGCCATTCCATACAGGATGTGTCAACTTGCCATTACATATAGGACATGGCAAGTTGCCATCACATACAAGATGTGTCAACTTGCCATTCCATACAGGATGTGTCAACTTGCCGTTACATACAGGATGTGTCAACTTGCCGTTACATATAGGACATGGCAACTTGCCATCACATACAAGATGTGCCAACTTGCCATTCCATACAGGATGTGTCAACTTGCCATTCCATACAGGATGTGTCAACTTGCCATTACATATAGGACATGGCAAGTTGCCATCACATACAAGATGTGTCAACTTGCCAATACATACAGGATGTGTCAACTTGCCGTTACATACAGGATGTGTCAACTTGCCGTTACATATAGGACATGGCAACTTGCCATCACATACAAGATGTGCCAACTTGCCATTCCATACAGGATGTGTCAACTTGCCATTCCATACAGGATGTGTTAACTTGCCATTACATATAGGACATGGCAAGTTGCCATCACATACAAGATGTGTCATCTTCCCATCACATATAGGACATGGCAACTTATCACATACAGGATGTGTCAACTTGCCATTACATATAGGACATGGCAACTTGCCATCACATACAGGATGTATCAACTTGCAATACCATACAGGATGTGTCAACTTGCCATTACATATAGGACATGGCAACTTATCACATACAGTTTGTATCAACTTGCCATCACAAACTTGATATGTCAATGTGTCATCACATACAGGACATTTTAACTTGTCAATTTCTCATAAAAATGTACCTTCCTATTCAAATAAAATACAATAAACAAACATTAATTGCAAAGTTTTCAGTACAGATCACATTTAGAACTGTTTTAAAACTTTTAATCCTATTTTGGGATCCCCTTATTAGCCAGTGGGTCCCCCTAAAAAGTAGTTCCAAGTTTGGGCCTCTTTTAGGGACAAATATTAAATATTTTGGAAAAACCCCTTTGAAAGATGGAGGCAGACCCTTAATACACGGACACGCATATGATGATTTTGATTTGCGTTGTACTATGGCACAATCTCCACCAGAGGGCGATGTGGTGAATTAGGTATGAAAAAATGGGGTTCTGGTAATGAATTAATACACAATGTTAAGTTCTTGTTTTGTAAAAGAAACGCTTCATAATTAAGAACTTGAGGTATTCTCGACAACGCTACACACAAACATAAAATATTTTCTCCCAATATAAACCTCTATCGTAACCTTAGAAACAATATATTGCGTAGTTCATTTGTGTAAAAAATATCAAAATCCTTTCCAAATTGCTGTGTGTGGGACGACTCTACCTATTGTCTGAAAATGTCAGGATCAAATTAGACAATGTGAAGCAATATATATTTCTCCAGCCTAATACATAGATATTTGAAGAATGGTATCATTAGTATGTATATACAGAAAGAATAAAGATCAAATTATACTTCATAAAGTGTCAGTGGTATGTTTTCGGTGAAAAACATTCAAAGTGAACATACATGATAACGTTGCCACATTTCAAATTGGAATCTGTAGCTGGAGGGTTCTGTGGGATCTGTGTAAAATTCTTGGCCCTATTCAGACATTTGTTTGGATAGAGACATCGCAAGGTCATGCAAGGTCGGTCCATTTATCTTTGTGTCTGGATCTACACAGAACCGGCAAGATCTCGACGTTAAATGCAATATCTCTGTCATGCTTAACTGCTGATTCTATCAGAGACAAACTTCTTCCATTTATATTCTAGATGGCCTGAGATTGAAAGTTGGTTTTCATCTAGTACGGCCAAAGACATTGTTGCCAAAGTATTGCATTTAGAAAAAGACGCAATGGGGTTGTATTTCTTACAGAGATTGATTTTCTTTCAAATCTTTGAAATCTGTTATTAGACTTATCGAAATTGAGTTTAGGAAACTGTCTTGAAAGACCTGGCAAATAGTATGAGATTTATAATATCCAGATTGACTTGGCAACTAATATGAGATTTATATTATCCATATTTGTGATAATAATTGCAGAACTAGAGGCTAAAAGGTCTTTCAGGGTGATATACAATTTGATTTGGTGGATTATGGTGGGTTGTTTAAAAGAAAAGGTTAAAATAGTTTGTTTTGTAGAAAGTTTTAAATCTAAATACTTGTTCACATACGTTTAATTTTAAGTATTATTATGTGGTACAAATATACCACTTCTACAAAATTATTCAAAAAATCACAATGACATAAATAGATATTCTTGGAAAGATCGATAATACAGTCATGAATGAGCACAGAAAAATGTTGAAATCGTCATTTCACATTACAAATTCATGTCCGATTTAGGTTCATCGTTTGGTCAGCGGTATTTATAACCCACGCGACCTTCCCTTAACCCTCATCACGTGACAACCATCCAATGAGTGGACTCAATCTCGTTTTTTTCTTTTTATGTCATTTTTCTGATCGGATCCTGCCAGTAAGGCTCATTTCCTCCTTTAATTGGCCAATCCTGCTTTGCATTCCATGCATTGCTCTGCAGACATCTCCTGTCATGCTTCCAAAGGCGATAATTTGGAATTAGAAACAGGCATTGGAGACAAAACGTTCAGGTGTGATGTTACATGTGAATTGAAATACGTATCATATTTATAGGAAGTAATAGATTCTATAGTCAATAAACAGATATACATAATAGACCCTATGTATGGCGTGAACCTATGTATCGGTTCACGAAACTCTCATACTTATTCTATCAAATTAAAAAAATGTTTGGCACGAAATTATTATTCAGGTATGTGTTGCTTAGAAATAACAGGTCAGTTGTACCTTTCATGATGTCATGATATTTAATTGAATTGTCTTTCAATTCTTCAAACGGTCTATCTTTCCAAACTATTTCATTTGCATAGAATTATTTAATTACTCATTTTAGTGATATCTTTATCACACAAATTGTTAGATAATGAAAAAAGGTTTCTGTACGATATCTCATCACACTCCCAACTTTCTTCGCCCTTGAAATATAAAAAGCACATTTTAAAACTAAATCATGTCATGCATTTAATTGGAATTGAAATTCAATTATGATCAGACAATAGCCATTGATATCCCGGAAGAAGGTAATCTTGGCAGCACCTTTGGGTTGGTTGCATGACTGTGAAAGTGCCAATAATTAAAAGGACATTGATGGAATTACAACGATAATTGCCAACATGTGTTCATTGTCTTCTCACATCCATGAGACGAAATAGACATGTCATTTCAACCATTTTGTTCAAATTTGGAAATAATTGATTTTGTTTTTTTTATGAAACATCTATTGTCATTGCAATTGCGAAATTTCTAATTGGTTATATTATATTCATACTTAAATATCAGAGATCTTTTGCATTATTTTCAAAGTGAAAGATGTTATATAAACCATCAGAACGACTTTAATTCGACCCTACATTGTAATTATCTGTTGAGAATAACGCCTCGTGGTCATCGCTGATATCAAGTGTCATCAAAATGTTCATATCCCAAGTAATGATAGATGATAAATTGTCATATTTTTAATGATTATTGTGTTTTGCATTGAAAACCTGATTTCAGTTGTTGGGCTAGATAATAAAATAAAGAGCAACACAATGCCACGCATATGAATAGGGTATTGAATGAATTAATGGTTCAGTGGTTAATAGTATTGTTTTACCAGACTATCTAATGCTTTTGTCAGTAATGATGAAAAATTCTGGATATTTCAGTCACTCCCAATTCTGATGAGAAGCATAAATGAAAATGTTATTAATATTGCTAATTGACTTATTTTTAGAGCAAAATTAAAAAAAATTCTATTCTCAGATGAGGATATATTCACATGTATTTCGACACAAAGGAGCCAGGATATAATGAAGGTACTTCTTGGAAAGTTTATATTGATAGTGATTTGAAATATTCAATAATTTGAATGTAATGGGCTTCAAATCTCCTCAATAATGTGAGGGAACATCTTGCCATTTGCAAACTTCCCATATCGCCCTGCCTTGCACACAACACAACAATGTGTCATGCATTTTATATAACTGCCAATCAATAAACTAGTGTGTCAGCAAAACCGTGAATTTTCAACATAACATGATGTTCATGTGTGCATTTTAAATTAATATATAACCCAGAACGTTGTTTTCTATTTAAATACCCAACCTTTATTTCTGCATCTCATACACATAACCGGTCCAATGACATGTTCAGGATAATCTGCTATCATATCCACCCCATTCATTTACAAAATTCTGCACTGGATAATGTGTATATAAGTACTAAGTAAGGAATATGATATTCAACTATGATAAATACTCAAGTGTAAACAATGATTTGCATATAGTGCATGATAAATGGGAGTTGAAAGTAAATTAATGTGCAATTACCAACCATTTTAAGACCAATGCATCCATAAACATAACCCTGATGATATAATAAAATATTTGCCATGAAGATGTAATTGGTATTGAAGAAGGGATAAATTATGCACTTGGTGTGGAAAAGCAGTAGGATTGAAAATTTGCCATGCGAAATGATGTTGACACTATAATCTTAAGAGATACCAGAATATCCGAGAAAGTCTCCCTGCGTTTCCTTTGGAATAAAAAAATCATACTCCTCGAGCTCACAAAACAATATCTAACCCCAAAAAACATATCGTCCCAATAATCAAAACTGAACAAGAATAGAGAATAAATGTGAAAACGTTAATTCTTTCTTATTAGAGTCACTATTGACCCAACCCAACAGGTTATAAATTACCACATTGAGAATATCCATACGCCCAAAGAATTGCTAAAAAACGGCCATGAATCCAACAAAATTAAGGTATGATATCCTAAATAATATAGAATGGAATCTTTCATCCAAAAAATGAAAGAAACGGGAACAATATATTTGCGTAAAAACTGGACATTCCTATCCTGCAGCGGGATAGTTGAAAGTGAAAAATAAACGAAATAGTCCAAACTCCACAAATTCCAATATAAGCAAGATTTAGCATAACGCAGTCAGTCCCATCAAACTGAAGAGATCACGTGAGATCAAATCCATTGTTGGTATTGACCGGAACTGTTCTCTTCATCTCTGGGATCTTAGCCTTTTTGTGTATGTGATAATAAAGACTATATTGTAACATATTGTATACTAATTGATCAGAGACTACAATGTATGCTAAATGTGATGGACGTGTGAAGGAATAAACACAACAAGATGTCTGCCTGTGTACCACATGCTGTTCTATATTGCTACATACAAGTACAACTGCACGTTTAGTTTCATTACTAGGAGACTGCTCTATTAGTATACATGACAGAGACGACGACGAGGGCTGATGTGTTAAAGTCACAATATCGGTTCGGAGCGCCACCATCCCCCAAAAATACAATCGAATGTGGCTTCATTAAAGATGGCGGCCAGCACATCACTTGTGCAGTGAAAACAAATAAACACCTTTGATGCTTTGAAAAACAGTGGAGTTACAAGGAGACCTGTGAGACACATTCAGCTGAATTGCAATTAGTACAGCAAGGTATGCCCAGTTTTCAGCGTGTGGGCAACAAAGACTTTCTTGTTACTTAAAAGACTGATTTCAAAATCCTGCTCATGACCTGGAAGGCCTTGAATGGTAAGACACCTCCTTACCTGCGTGATCTATTATATGTGAAACAAAGTGAAAGGTGTCTCAGGTCTAATGATGGAACCTATCTAGCGGTTCCTAAGACACGATTAAAAACAGTAGGCGACAGGGCCTTCTCCTCCATCAGTCCTTGAGAAGAGTTTTACCATATTTACCATTATATTGCAATCAGGGATCACCGGAATCTAGATAATTGTTCAGGCACAGTGTCGGGTCGGAAACACCAGAGATCGTCACCTGAGTAAGTGATAAATGGTGGTATAACATCACGTATAAGGGCCTTGAGAGATTTCGATGCAATATTCGACTAACTTTCGGCCATCTTGGTTTCAGTGCTTTCACAGCTTGGCTAAAGCTATCATAACTGAATTTGACAGAGGTCTTTATTATCACATTTACTTGAAGGTAGAGCAATGGATATAACCAGAGACTTGGTATAGAAGCTGGTGGGTTTGTCTAAGATTGTCGCCAGTGTTACTGACCTGATATAGCCATAGTTGCTTAAAGGGGCCTAAACTCACAATTTCACATATTTATTTTTCACCCCAGTTCAAATAAAGATTTACAACTAATATAGGAAAAAGCAGGCAGATAAATGAATTTCTAATAATTTAAGGAAAGAATGAAAAACACTTTCTTTTTTAGTTATAGTAAAATTAGAAAAGTATATTATGTTTAATTTTGAGAAAATTTTCAAACTTTCGTTAATATGACTAGTTAAGAAAAATAACGTCTTAAGGAATGTAGATATTGTTGAACTCAGAGCAGAATTTATACTTTTATGATATTTTAAAAGGAGAGAGAATGTTTTTACATGAGGATTTAAAGTGTTGCAGTTTCGGACTAATTGATGTTTATTGTTTGTCTTGGTCGTTTACAACTTGAAGTTTAATAGAGTGAACTATTGTGATGCCAGTTAAAGAACTAGCACCCGATATTTTCACTAAAATAATGTATTTTTTTACACTAAAAAAATATACTCGAATAACTTGCTTGTCATATATGTATCAGTTTGAAGAGGTTTTATAAATGATAGAATATATCAGTCTTTTCCCAAGTTTCTTCTTCTGGATATTCTCTTTTTGTCTTGTTTGTTGCACCATGCTAACACTATTCAGATTTGAACAAGTGACAAACATTACATAGGCCATATCTCATGATTGTTATGTTTAGTGGGCAGACAGTATTTTGTCAATATTTCATATTCTCCAGGATGAATCAACATGCCCTATTACCTAACCTATGATCTTTTTGCATTTACCTTTAGGCTGGGGTGATTTAATCTCATGTTTGTCAGACATTGGTAAATCATAGTTAGAAGTAGCGGCTTCAAAATGCCACATTGCAATTCTTCATTGCATCTTTTATCGAGGCAATAATATGACGGAGCAATCAATTGATATCATCTTTAAGGTTTTTTATGTTATTGATTCAGAGGCAAAACACATCTGACTTAACTTGAAAGCGACATAAACAATTCAAGATTCAAGAACTAAAATTGCAACAGAACATCAAATGCAAGCACATACCTTCGTTCACTTGATAATATCTGCATTAAATCATTGCATCTCTACTATAAATCCAAGTACTGGGAGGTCAAATATTTTTTTCAGCAAAGTGATGAAAACAAATATGGATTATAATTCAAATAGTGAAATTGAAAATATGATTTTATTCAAGCATAAGAAGAGTGTCTGGTAACCAGGAAATTAAGCAAATGGCAATGTAAAATGTTTTTCTATTTCCAACATCAATATGGGATTGTTGATATATTTCATTTCATTGGAGTTGATAGATTTAAAATATTGCCAGATTCAGAGACTACATATATGTCTATTTGGTCTGACTCATTACGTGTATTTCCCTTAAGCCAATATACCTGACAAAAAGAGGAAAGTCTCAGGTCAGGGAACCAGCAGTAGATATTAAAAATGTGATTGGGAACTCTTGTTTGCTGAAATCAGTACTTTCACATGTCTAAAATCACTGCACACAGATCTGATCATTATTACAACACATGTTTCTTTACTTAAAGCATTCATGAAACCAGAGGTCACATGCATTTTACAGAAGTTTGGGGTATGCTCAAATAATATGTGGCAATGAAACTGTGATACAAGCAAGCTATCTCTCTAAAATCAACCAAATTACACAGACCATGGTTATTGGGTTTTGCAAGGAGCAAGGAAAAAGTGCTTGAAAACCTCATTCCATCATTGCTTTGAATTGAGGCTTTATATGACAATTAAAATAATAATTGGAATATTTTATTCGCAATAAGTTATTTTAAATATGGAAAGTCTAATACCATTTTGTTAATAGTGTTTAATACCTGTGAAGCATTGACACCATTTCCAAGAGGTGAACTTTGCACAAATGGGCCCATGCATTTTTGGCTGATGTCATTGGAAAACAGTGTAATACACATTTAGGTAACATGCGTACTGTTGATTTCCATTATGACTGATATGGTCAAACATTGACAACTCCACATTTTGAGGATCTTGAAAACTGTTTTGGAATAAATAATAAACCAATCTGATGGAATGTAAGAATGAGCATTCTTTGCAGGTGTGTGTCAAGGATTCAAACCCTGGATCTTTAGCATTGAAGACAGACATCTTTACCACTGAGCCACATTTCACCCCATGGCAGCAAGGTAGAAACTCTGGGGCACCACCTTGTATAAAAAATGAAATTGGCTCTATGTTACAGTTTCTTTGCAAATGTGCCATTTCTCAAAATAAACCTGAATATGTTGATTCCATCTTTGTTTTCTGTATAAAATCATTTTATTTTATTTATGTTTTACTTTTTGTATTTTCTCCATTTGGAAAAAAAAACATCATTCTATATGTTCTGATTTTCATATCATTCAAATAATATTATTTTTTATATTTTGTTGCCTTTACAAAAACATTTCAATTGTATATGTTCTGATATGCATATCGCTAAAGTAAAATTTCAAAATGAAGATTTCATCTTCGGCATGAAAAGAACTTGTCCCAACCGGGAATTGAACCCCAGACCATTGGCATGGGAGACAGATATCTTACCCACTGAGCCATGTTGAAATGTATGATTTGATAGTTGATATATTTCTAGTTGAATTTCTGTACATAGGTATATTAGATAAGCATGTAATTATTTATATTGAATATGAAGTGTGTCATATAACGCCCAGACACCTTTAATATTATTCAACCTGAACTCATCAAAGAGAAAAATGTAAAAACCAAAGAAAGTCAGTGAATGGAGTGTTGTGAAATTGTTTTGGAGAAGTCATATGGAAAGTAGTCCAGTAGCATGTTATTTTCATAAGGAACTAATGTGTTGATATGTACTCAATGAGTTCACTCATAATAGAAATCAAGATGGCTGAATACTGGTTGAAAATGTGCTTGATTTCTCTTAAGGGAAGTACACATCATGTGTAGTTCATGATGTGACTATTGCAAAAAGCTTATCTATACATATATACATGTGTAAGTATTGCTTTATTCATTTTAGATATGCTGAATTGAATACACGTTGTCCAATGTATGCAGCTCTGCATAATTTTGTATTTTGACAAATGAAAGTGATAAAAGGCAATACAAATTTATGAATATATTTGGATCCTCCATTGTCCCATGATTTATATGTGATGTGCCTCGTTTTGCTGAGCAAAACTAGAAAGAATAAAGATCAAATCTTGATTAGAGATATCTTGATTAAAAATAAAAAAATTAAATGTAATCTTTCATGGATAGTTCTTTGCATTCTCACAATTTGATATGACCTCCCTTACAAAAATGATATATTTGCCTTTTCTAGGCGTTGTGACACTGTCTAGACTCTAAATTGCAGTGATGATGGAATAGTTAATAGCTGCGGCTTGGCTGTGCTCAGAGGTATCAATTGAGATGAAATAAAAAAAAAACATTACTTTGGAGGTGAGACACTGCACTAAGGAGCAGGCGCGGGGGATTAAGATGTTGAATGGGAAACAGCGACGAAAGCATTCACACTTGTGTCACCGCGAAATCATTTGTGACAAGTAACCAAACTGAAAAAAACACTAAAATCTTGGTGACTGCAAGTTGGTTGAATATTGCATATTTCATCGAGATCTCCTAACATTTATTGATTTGAGATGACAACTTGACAATGTCCCTTTTCCTCACACACACAAAAATTAAGCACATATATGTGTTTTTTATGAAGTAAGTGGGATAGTCAGAAAACATTTTTTTATTTCAAATTTTAAACTTTGTCAAATTGTAATGATGACATTTCGAGCAAAAATGATTCTGTATCTGTCACTGTGACTTATTACTTGAAGATTAACCTGCGATCTCTCGTTTACATATTCACTGTGTTGTGAAAACTAAAACCAGTTACCAAATATAAACCACTCTACATATGAGCGTCTTTTAATATTACATAGATTGGAGACCATCTTTGTGTACAATCGTTGAGCGTGATATATTTTGATATATACTCTCCTGTGTGTGCCCAACTGGAAGCTCATTTCCTCCTGCCCAGAACCAACTTGAGAGATCTGTCAAGCCACACTCTGCACTCACATGCCCTTGCCTTAGTATTTAAAAAATAATCTTAAATTAATCTTAATACCTATACATCTTTAAAGAGATAGTCAGACATTGATACGGCATGACCCGCTTCACCCTATTTCATATGTATAGATTTTCTACTATTTCAGTAGAAAATATCTACGATCAACAGTCTGTAAATGGGAGGTAGAACAATCTTTAGATAAGGAATTCTCTGGATGTTCAACGTAATTTGTGCCACTTATAATTGTGCCCATGGTAATTGCAAAAGAAAAGGTGACACTTCAAAATTAAAATGATAGTCTGTTGGAGTTCTTTTGTCAGTGTCATATTGCTCATTTTGCCTGAGGTAATTACAGACACTTCCAGACTTGTTCTGGCACATCAGAAATATAATGAAAGATTTTATCACTTTAAAATAAGCCTGATAGTCTTCTTTCCCCAGGTGGCAATTTCATGAATGTCATACTTTCTGGTGCAAATGACACATGGGAATTCCATAGGCTATACATTTTAAAAAAAAAAAAACTTAGCTTTTCCGGTTCCCCTTGGTCAGCTTTTGGGTGTGAATCAAAGGGCTCAGGACTGAATCAATCAGGGCTGAATCAATCAGAGCTGAATCAATCAGGGCTGAATAAATCAGAGCTGAATCAATCAGAGCTGAATTAATCAGAGCTGAATCAATCAGAGCTGAATCAATCAGAGCTGAATCAATCAGGGCTGAATCAATCAGAGCTGAATTAATCAGAGCTGAATCAATCAGAGCTGAATCAATCAGAGCTGAATTAATCAGAGCTGAATCAATCAGAGCTGAATCAATCAGAGCTGAATCAATCAGGGCTGAATCAATCAGAGCTGAATCAATCAGAGCTGAATTAATCAGAGCTGAATCAATCAGAGCTGAATCCATCAGGGCTGAATCAATCAGGGCTGAATCAATCAGGGCTGAATCAATCAGAGCTGAATCAATCAGAGCTGAATCAATCAGAGCTGAATCAATCAGAGCTGAATCAATCAGGGCTGAATCAATCAGAGCTGAATCAATCAGAGCTGAATCAATCAGGGCTGAATCAATCAGGGCTGAATCAATCAGCCCTAATTAGATTAATAAAGAATTTTTAAAAAATCAGAAAAATATATTATCCAGTTGAGTGAATTATGGAAATGTATAATGTCCCACACAATACTATTTTACTCTTCTGTTAAGTTGAGTGTGACAATGCCTTGTAATTCTTTGCAAGAGCAGGGTGAGCAAAAGCTTACAGGGCATTGCACCACTCAATTACAGGTTTTTTTCTCATTTCTCTCAGAACAAACATAATAAATTCACGAAATAATTATTGTAGGAAAGCACAAGCAAGGTATATAGTACGGATCATATCCTTTAAACTTTAGGACATACTTGTCTAGGACATACTTTGTTTAGCTTTACAAATCAAATTACCATAAATGTGGTGCAAGAGTTTTCACGCCCTTAGTTCCCTTAGGTTAATTATTGTGATATTAAATATACTCATGGCTGAGATCAAATAATTACCTTTTTAGTCTCCTACTTCAGTGTGTCACCTCCAAAGTCAGGCATATTCTTTGGTCATAACGTGAGCCAGTCCCACGTAGCAATATCAATTTAAAAAAGAAGAGTTGTGAAGAAAAAAGTACACAAAGTTGAAATACTATTGAATGTATAAAATAACCATATCATAACTGGGCCAATCTTCACGTAGTAATTGTATTTCTCTGTAAATTGATATTTGATTAAAAAATAGTTTTGAAGACAACGGTGCACAAAGCTGAAATACTACAATTCATATTGAATATACCTTAGATTTATTTAATCACAGAAACTCCTCCAGTATGTTAAGTTCGATATCAATCCGATTTGGTAGAAATTAACTGAACCTCAGTGGCAAAATATGTCAGATGAATGTATGTTCCTTGAAGTGTAATTGGTCTTGGTATATGGAAGATACATTGTATTATAAAGGCAATAGGAAAGCCACTAATTCTCTATTATTCTCACTTTAAGAAGATATTTTGTAATTTTATAGAGGCGTGCAATATGATAGTGTGGTAAATACCTTACAATATGTCATCAAATTCCCTCTACCCTCCTCAAAGCTACTACTACTACTGCTGCTGCTGCTGCTACTACTACTACTACTACTACTACTACTACTACTACTACTACTACTACTACTACTACTACTACTACTACTACTACTACTACTACTACTACTACTAATACTAATACTAATACTAATACTAATACTTCTACTACAGGGGTGGGAGAGCTCTGAACCAATCTGTGCAGTGACTCTGAACCAATCTGGTTAAATCGCGTCATTCTGGTCGCTCACAACTGATCTGGGCGGTAAATGACGTCATTCTGGGCGCTTGCAACAATCTGTGCACTAAATCGCAGCCAATCTGAGTGGTACCTGAGCGGTGCCGTGCGGTGAACAATGGCCAGACTGAAAACGTTGCATTCTTTAATCTTTATATAACGACTATCATTCACAAATGTTTAAGAAAATAACTTGCTCATCAGTTACATATATAAGCATATGATAATCTGAAATTGATTTTTAACGAGATTATTGTCACATTTTAACACAGGAATGTGCCCCAGTTTAAGACTGCATAAAGAAGATTGTCAGCTCACTTGTAATAATAATAATAATGATAATGATAATGATAATGATAATGATAATGATAATGATAATGATAATGATAATGATAATGATAATGATAATGATAATAATAATAATAATAATAATAATAATAATAATAATAATAATAATAATAATAATAATAATAATAATAATAATAATAATAATAATAATAATAATAATAATAATAATAATAATAATAATAATAATAATAATAATAATAATAATAATAATAATAATAATAACAGATAGATAAACTGTCTAATGAACAGATAGATAAGCACCATCATGAGATGTATCCCTGTTTCACTTTGAGTAGATCACGTAAATAAGGAGGGGCCTTACCATTTAAAGCCTTCCAGGTCAGAAGGATGATTTTGAAATCAATCCTAGCATGGACAGGAAACCAGTGAATTTCTTAAATTATTCTGATATCTGATCACATTTACTGATCTTTCCTACCACACGGGCTGCATAGTTCTGTAAATATTGTAGCTTCTTAATATCTATTCTAGAAAGCCAGCAAGAAGACCAATTCCATATTGTAGGGTAGATGTAATAAAAGCATGAGTTAATGTTGCAGCTGTCTTCTCGTCTAGACATTGTCTGGTAGCCGCTAGATTCCTGATGTGGTAATATCCCTTTTTGCACATTTTCTTTATTTGTGCTTTCATGTCCAAAAGTGATATCAAGGTCAACAACTGACTCACTAGGTGTGTTGTTAATGTGGGAGAATATGAAAAAAGTTTGCATGAAAAATATTGAGGTGTCATGGAGCTGCGAGCATGACAAAGATGAAGTGTTATCATATATTTGTACATTACAAAGATTATTAACACAATTACCAACATTGCATTCCCGTCCTTCCAACATTATATCCGCGACCTGCAATCATAGTTGCTTGTGAGCAATGTCCTGGGAGAAAAATTGAAGCTGGAAATCCTGACAGGGGCCATATTGAACTATCACAATGGCCTGGATGTTGACTGTTTAGCCCAGGCTTAATGAATTGCCTAACAGGAGGGAAATAAGCCGATCCGGTCAGAGAAGCCAGCAATAAACATTCATTTCCAAGCCAGTGCAGACATCTTTCTGGCTTGAAAAAAGATTGAGTCGTTTTCATACCTGGAAGCAGAGTCAAATGTCGTGGCCAAAATGCAAACCTGCCAATTCCCAAAGCAAATTCATTAGTGCAAAGTGAGCATGAAATAACGAATAAAATGTGAACTGGTTCTAGGAAAGCTGGGTTTTTTCATGAATGTCTTGCATAATAAAAATCATGGCAAATTCCCCCTTCGGTCATGAATGATCATTGCCATTCTCAACCTAAGATGGCTTTTATTACAACGATGAAAGGGGGCGGTGTTAGTTGAGGTCAAATGAGTTACTGTGGAAGCAATCTTCACCACTTTCATGAGAGGGGTTGTCTTTGTTTATACAGACAACCTCTCAGTGAAAAGTTATTCTCCAAGAAAATATCACATTTTGAAATCCGAACCCAGCAAATAAAACCAGAAGCTCGACATTTGATGCGAGGCAATTAACACGTCTAATTAGAATCTGAATCTGAACCATAAAAATGGCGGACAGAATCTTATGAGTTTACAGACACCATATAGTGTACCTCAACGCCTTCTCAGGACACTGCTTCCCCCTCATATCATATTCACAGGATACTTCAGTTCTCAGAAACATGGAATATTTGAAACACCTCTATATTCTTTCTGTGTAAATACACAGTTATTAGCGTTATTCATCTGTGGTGCAGGATCTTCAGGCTTGGTTTTGGTGTAAAGAGAAGTCCAATATGTTTTCTTTCCTGTAACAATCCTTGATACCTGGAGACAGATTGCTATGGACCATAAGAGTGGGCACAGTTATATCTTGGACTAATTTGGTTTATCTTTACTCTTTATGTCCAAGTTAAATGCATGATGTCAGGTTAGACCTATATGTATAAAGTGCAGAAGTATTGTCCCCGGTTAACAATGGAAATTGTAAAGATTGAAAAATATCGTTCATCAAAACTAACAAATTTTCTCAAGTGAAACACTCTCCATGCAGTAACGTATCGTTATATTTTCAAATTGTTATATCTGCAGATTGCTCAAGTCGGAGATTGCAAACATAACCCGGGAGAAATTAATCATAATTATATATAGACTGCCTAAAGTCATATCACAAAACATCTCCCTGGAAAACATTGTTGTCAAAAATGACATATAAATCAAAACTAATTGGTCCTAATTACCACAGTTCAAGATATAATATTTGGAAGGTTTATTGCGTGTAATAAATAATTCATGGCTTACAGGGAAAAAGAATATAATTGACACTTCACGGAACGAATGCAGAGTGACATATTTTCATTATATTGAGCATGGCCATGGGAGCGTTTGTTATCTTCCCAATATCTCTAACTGAATACTTTTAACTCTTTAATTATTTAACAAGTGCCTTCGGCTGGGAAAGGATGCTGTCTCTCTCTATTGTGGCTATCTCTCACTTATGCAGCTGTCTCTCACTGCTATAACTGTCTCTCACTGTTGTAATTATCTCTCACTTATGCAGCTGTCTCTCCCTTGTACAGCTATCTCACTGATGCAGCTGTCTCTTACATGTGCAGCTATCTCACACTTATGCAGCTGTTTCTCACTTGTGCAGCTATCTATCTCTGCTGTAACTACCCCTCACTTGTGCAGCTATTTCTCACTGTTGTAACTATCTCTCACTTTGCAGTTATCTCACTTATGCAGCTGTCTCTCACTTGTTCAGTTATCTATCTGTGTTATAACTGTCTCACTTTTGTAACTATCTCTCACCTATGCAGCTGTCTCTCCCTTGTACATCTATCTCTCACTGATGCAGCTGTCTCACATATATGCAGCTATCTCTCACTTATGCAGCTGTCCCTCACTTGTGCAGCTATCTATCTCTGCTGTAACTGTCTCTCGCTGTTGTTATTATCTCTCACTTATGCAGCTGTCTCTCCCTTGCACAGCTATCTCACTGATGCAGCTGTCTCTTACATGTGCAGATATCTCTCTCATTTATGCAGCTATCTCTCCCTGTTGTAACTGTCTCACTATTGCAGCTATCTCTCAATATTGCAACCATTGTAACTATTTCTCACTTGTTGTAACTATCTCTCACTTTTTCATGTCTCAATGCAGCTATCTCTCAATTATGCAGCTATCTCTTATTCATGCAGCTATCTCTTATTTATACAGCTATATCTTATTTATGCAGCTATCTCTTATTTATGCAGTTATCTCTTATTTATGCAGCTATCTCTTATTTATGCAGTTATCTCTTATTTGTGCAGCTATTTTTCATGTCTCAATGCAGCTATCTCTCAGTTATGCAGCTATCTCTTATTTATGCAGCCATCTCTTATTTATGCAGCCATCTCTTATTTATGCAGCTATCTCCTAATTATGCAGCTATCTCTTATTTATGCAGCTATCTCTTATTTATGCAGCTATCTCTTATTTATGCAGCTATCTCTTGCTGTTGTAGCAGTCTATCACTTGCTATCTCTCACTTGTGCAGCTATCTCTGTATTTCACCCATATAGACCCCTTCGTACAAAACCTAGCAGGGCCTCAATAATTAGGTCAATAAATAGGTCAATTTACCGATGGTTGAAAACAAAGCTCTAATACAGAAATATAGGCAATTTGTGGGTAAAATTTCACATCTAAAATGATTCTGACAAAAAATAAGTGATAATTGTGCCATTCATAATATGCTAAAAGCGCAACCCTTCACATAAACTTGCAAAACAAAAGTGAAGTGGAGATTAGTTTAGCGTCACTTCCACCAGAGGGCAGGCAACGTGATGACGGAACAGCGAGATCACACACTTTTATCAGTGGCGACTTTTATCGCGGCCAATACCTCATATAGCAACTTTTTTTTTTTTCAAATCTCGTCACCCTTCCTCTCTGATCACGTTCATGCTTTTTTTATATATGTATGTAAAAAATCTGCTTTTAAACGTAACCCTTCCATCATCTCAAATCAACGATAAAAAGAAGAATGGATGGTCGTCTTTTTACAATTCAAATGAAAGAAATTCTCATTAGTTCTTAATTGAGCATGCAAGGTTTTATTTTATACTATGCCCCAGCAAATCAACTAACGCGCTTGAACATGAAACATGAAAATAAATGTCATGATACGTGAATCATTATCTTGAACAAGGCTTCAGCCTGGATGTTATGTTGTTATAATCGAGCATTGATTATATTGGAATAAATTTGATGAAGTCATTTTAAAATATTAACTACGTCAGTTTTTTTTTCTCATTGATATTTTCTCTAAATTATAGACATGAACCTTGAAAAGTTCAGTTGAAATAAATACTTATCCGAAAATGCATGAGAAAATATATCACTAAACCTTATTAGGTCAGCAGTTAGTCTGGTGGTTTAACAGTTTCGGCTTTAGTTCAATAGTCCCACAATACATGACTCAGCACATATGTGCCATATGGCTTCATAAAGGTTAAACATGTGGCAGATTACTCAAATTTAACCAGAAACCCTGAAAATCTGGAATGTTTTGGGCAACGCTATCTCTGCATTCGTTCTGGCAAGTGACAAATTCCAGTCAGCATGTAAGGAATTCCACAGTATTGAGACTGCCTTGCTGGGGGTCCATAATTATATCTTAAGAGATCTAGATAAAAACGTTAGTAATACTACTGCTTCTTGGTCTCTCTGCGGCCTTTGGCACAATCGATCATCAGATACTGCTGGATAGATTTGCATCCAGATGCAGAGTCAAATGTCATGCATTAAACTGGATTAGATCATATCTCATGGATAGAAAACAATGTGTTAAGGTTAAGCAACATAGATCCTCTCTAGGGTAAATTAAATATGGAGTCCCCCAGGGATATATCCTGGGACGTTGGATACCACCAAATATTACACCCATTGAAGCCCAGTATAAATGCTTGCTATTGCAGGCTCAATATATCACATATGAAACATTATGAGGGCATATGTATTGCATTGTTTTAAACACTAGTGTGTTCTCATCATTCTCATATACAGAGATATGGGGGTTGATAGATTTTTTTTTTTGCAATTTGACAAAGTTTGAACATACCGCCATTACTGCCTTGCTCCGAACCTACTGTGGGCTGTCAGAAGGTGAAATTCCCAAAAATATATTTCACATCCAATCATTTAATAAATTAGTCTTTAAAATATCACAAATTGGTACACTGGAAATAAATTACTGAAACATATATGAACTACTTTGTAGATAATTTTTATCTCAGAATTATGGCCAACCGGAAATGCAAAACATTGTTTGCTGAGGAGCTCTATCTACTGGAACAAACATGCATGAGCGATGTTTGGTGGTGTCCAACCGGGACCTGTGTTATTCACAATTTATGTCCCCACTTTATGTCCCCACATCATTGCAAAGTATGGGCTCAACTATCACATTTACGCTGATGACACCCAAATTTACATACCATGCTAGTAGACACCAGTTTGACATGTTTAGACATAAACTTGAAAACTGTATCAGTGATGTCAGGGCTTTCCTAATCTCAAATAAAATGAAAATATATGAAATAAACCGAAACGCTGATTTCTACTGATATGTACAATACTGCTGAAACCTGGGATACTGTGAAGATTGGGGATACTGATATCACAGCGAGTGATTCTGTGGTTGACCTGGGTATCATTTTGGATTTACACATTGACATGAAAGCACAAATAAAAATATGTGCAAAAAGGGTCTTTATCATATCAGGAATATTACAGCGATCAGACAGTGTCTAGACAGCTGCGGAGACCCTAACTCATGCCTTTGTTACACACACTCTTGGTTATGGAAATGGTCTTCTGGCTGGTCTCCCAGTTGGTGACATTAAAAAACTGCAATGTTTGCAGATGTTTACAGCACGTGTCGTGGGTAGAATCAGGATATTTGATCATATTCCTCTCAATCTACATTGTCTCCCTATTAATGCTAGAATTGATTTCAAGACGGTGATCATCTCACCTGTCTACCATACTGCAGAATGCATCCACTACGTCATAATCTCTTTCAACCAGCTCAAGATAGATTCAATCGATATAAATGATACTTTTTATCAAAAAAGCTACCTGTTTGTCTAATAATCAATTCCACCATGAATTGGATGAGATATAATTTTAACCAGTGTCAAAAACAATAAACCGAGCATTAGTTACTTAGTGGATCATTTCTGCATCATTTCATGACGAGGCCTACTCATGGCAGACATAGCCCTGCCTGAATTATCATTTCGTGGGTCCTATGGCAACCCACACAGTCACCGATTTACAAAGACAATGGGTTAACCCTTCAGTAACGGGCCTCACCTGATATGAGAAATTGTAACATGAATTTAATGCCAGCATGGCCAGGTTATGTTGCTTGGAATATAGATATACGATTCTCCATATTATGTCCATGAAATGGCATTTGTTTTTGATATTGCCATATGCTATATATAATTGCATCTTGATGCTGGAAAATATGACTTAATGGCGTTCAATCTTGTTGATCTTTATCTTGTTAACATCACAATGTGCAAGTGGAAAGAGAAAAAAATGCATGCTGTTGCTCATCATAAGAATGACTTATAACATTGAATATAATACTGAAATTGTTTATAGCATAGTCTGATATATTGATGATGTATCGTGTCACAATAAAATGCCATCTGCCTTTTGCGGACCATCTTCAGCTAAACCTTTGGTCCTCAAGCCTTCAGCTGACTGCTTTAACAGCTTTGTTACCGCAATTACTCTTGGCTTTGCCCTACAAATAAAAAGTGTGACTATTAAATCTTTTAACTCCCATTTCCAATTAGGAACTGAAGTAAAGGTTTAACTACATAATCCAAGCAAGGAAGCACAAACATTAAGTTATGCAATATACCGTTTAAAATCAAACAGGCTGACTGTTTTAGACTATGCAGTCCAAATCTATATTAGGACTATCAAGGACAGGCCCAGGGCCGTGGCGCAGTTGGTTAGAACGCCAGCTTATTAGTACCAGTTCCTCTGTGGTGATCCAAAGGTCGTGGGTTCGATCCCCGGCCATGCCGAGATTGAACTCATGACTCAATTTCACATATGAGCTGAGGCCTGTGCCAAAAGGGTTAACCCGTTGTCCTTGTAAATCTGTGACCGGGCGGGTTGTCATATCAAGGACCTGCGACATGACAATTCAGTGAGGCAGCACTATATCTGCTACAATTAGGTCTCATCAAGAAATGACTGGAATAATGTTGAAAGTGATGTAAAACCCCAAACAAACAAACAAACAAAACTATCAAGGACATCTCGTTGCAATGGGTTTGTGCAGTGGGCGAATAATGTCACTATTATGGAGGGGATTGCTCTGATTGATTGACATAAATATAGAACAGGGAAACCCTAAACAACAACCACAAGTTCCAGTGACGTGTGACCGGAATTCCGGGCAAAGGCATACGGGCACCTGCGAGGTGGTGTACTGTCCATATATATGGACATGTTATTAGTGTCTACTGACTGTTTACAAGTGAAGGCTATTTTCTCTACTCGAGTGAGCCCTGCTACCACCTGGTGTGTGAAATATGTTATGCAGTTGTGGAGTCGTAGATGCTGATTGACATATTACTTTCTTTCAAACCCTTTATTGCACATACAACTATCTTAATCTGGATTCCGAAAACTGATTAGTTATTTGAACCCTTTTGTAGCCAAAATATTGATATATTCCCTCCACAGAATACATAAAGGTAGTCATCAATTCAGCTGCCATGCTTACATTACTATTTCAACATGCATTATATATTATCAAAAAAGGTTCCTGGTGAATTACTAAATGTTGAAACGGAAGCTTTGATCATTGGTATCCACAGAGAGGATCATTTCCCCCAAACTAGATCAAAAACTTTCCCCATCATTTCAGGTCACCAGCAAAGCACGTTGAGACTGAAAACCAAAATCAAAGAAATTATTTGTAAGAAATGCAAGTCCGCGTGGTCTTCCCCTATAAATAACTTTGTGGTTCAAGGAGGATTTCTGGAAATCCTATGTTCGGAACAGTCACATCTGATGTAGAGGGGTATGAAATATAATTCCAAGGAAGAATCCTTTAATTTGTTGTCAATGCTGATTTTGCCAATCTCCCATCTAATGCCGACCTTGGACCATGGTGAAAACGGTCAAAAGGTCAGTGTGGCAGGATGTTTTATGAAGCTTATCAACAGCACAAACCCCAGTAATAAGATGTCAAAAACATGTTATATTAAATCACATACTAAAACACTTGAAGGTCACTAACAAATAGTTTATTCTTTAATAACGGTTATAGATGGTCATTCTTTTATTCTATCATTCTTTTATTCTATATATCAATTCAACCCTCGAAAAAGTATTATTTTATCACAAATGTATGACATACTTATTCAGAATTAAGATGTAATTATCCAAAGTAAATTTCAACCTTTATCAAATTTGAAAAATGATGTGTTGACAGAAAGGATACCCATTCCTTAGATTATAACTCTAATCATGACATGGTCAACCTCAACATACTGAGAGAGGCCACATAAACATAAAATATGCCATTTTATGTTTGTCTAAATCTCATAATATGCATTGTTGGTGAACAACATATTGATATAGATGTGTTAATGATTTCACACTGACCTAATAGCTTTTGGGGATAATGATGTCAAAATGAAAAACAATTTTTTTCTCACGTAAATAGTTCCTGTCTTATTCACATGAATAATGTTTATCTTATTCATGTGAATAATTGCCATGTTTTCTACATGAATAACTCGCATCTTTTCCACGTGGAAATGGCCACATCATTTTGCTTTGCACATACCAGCAGTTAATCATGTCAAAACCATATCTGAAATGCATGAACAATGTATGAAGTTCACGTCAAAACTGGCCACTGGGACGTATTCTTGCCCTGTGTAAATGACGATGGTCAGAGGGGCTTGGTTGCTTGGTAAGATCATTGTCTTCTCAGGACAGGACGGTCTAATCATCGCATGCTTCATAAATCTCTCTCTCCCATTTTGATCAAGATGGAGAGGAAAAGGAAAATTGGCTTTCTTGATCAAACTTAATGATAGCGACTTCTGATTAACCATGCTTATCAGAGAAAGAGAGACAAGATTCTGCCTCTTATTCATGTTGTCTATGGAAAAAAACTGATAATAGAATATTCCATGAATAATGGGGATATTTTGATAAATGCTTGACAGTCTTTAGTAGGACTCTAAAGATCTCCTCATTTTCTCGCTATATTCGCTATATTTGTCAGAAATGAATGCATGTGAGTTATAATCTCAGAATAGAGGTAGATTGACCGCTGAGTGTTTGTTGAGTGATCACAGACAATATATTACACCAAGCTGGATGTTCTTCTCTTTTCAAAAGGTGACTGAGGATCTTTATTTTACATTATCACAAAGACATAATAACATACACCACTGCCTTTCAACTGCCAGCCATGGTTGGGACTCAGGACGTTTAGCATGGGAGACAGACGTCTAATATCTATCGCTGAGGTGATTTATGTTGTCATATGGGACAGAATATCATAACAAGAATCTTGTTTTTACAGAGGAACCACAATTTAATGTGTTGTGAACACAATATACATTTATTTCACACAAAACTTCAGTGAAGAATTATGTCTGATAGATCGAGATCGCACATTATTAAACCTATAAACCTTCATAGGTATAGCACCCTTGTACGCAGGCCTGTACCTACACAAATCTCTATTAATTGTGATCTTCACAAAAATACGTCCGGAAAACCTATCATTGACATTGGTTACTTATTGTGCCTGAGGATAGGCGCACTTTGACATATATAAGACCACCATTAGGTTTAATCATAAATGTCTGTTAAATCAGTAATGAATGATAACCTTAGTTTCTTGATACATAATTGTTGCAAATCTGTTTTATGTTTGATAAAAAGGTGTACTTATTTCGACACCAATTCTTGTGAGGTCACCAATATGTGGTGTCCTCTATATGATTAAAATCATGATATTTCCAGTGCACACATGTGGACATGCGTATGTAGTCCTTCATTATCGCCAATATGAGCTGAAATAACCAACGTCTTTGTGCCTGGAGAACATGTTGGGTATAAACTCTAAAAACGTGTCAATGAAGTGAAATATTCATTTTATGGATTTGAGGAAAATATTGTTTAAATAACTGGGCAAATCTGTCAAACTCTTTAAAAAATATGTCCTTGGTTGACTCCTGATTATACTAGAAAGAACACAGCTCAGGGCAGGGGTAGCGGCAGCTTTATCGAGACGAAGAATACAGAGCGAAAGTTCATAAGATATTTGATATTTTGGCGTTCAAAGTATACCTACTCGTATATGCATATAAACCTTTTAATAATATTGTCCAAATCCTCCAAAAAAAAAAGATACCAATATGTGTTAGGCCCTCAAGTAATTTTGATGCAATCTTCGATCAACTTTCGGCCATCATGGTTTTAGTGCTTTTTCCATAGCTTGGCAAGCAACAGGTACCACCAAAATATTTTCTGACAGTGTCATATGGAATAGAGTCCCAGACTGTAATGATTGTTGGGACAATAAAGTACATGCATAACGATATTGATTGTTACCTTTATCATCTTGTCCACATATTCATAGCCCATATCGAAGCAAAAATTGAACCAAGAAGCAGTGATTTTTAAAACAAAACTCGTCCAGAAGTGGAAATTAATATGATAGGAAACCTAAAGTAAACAAAAATCAAAGTTATGCAATGATTTTTTAAAAATTGACAAATTATTTCAACCCAAGGCCGTGAATTTCCGATAATTGACCAACATATGTCTGGAATCAGCGGTATATAAAAACAAGTGCTGATTTAAAAAAAAATCAAGCTTGCGTGAGTTTTGCAAAATAAAGAAATCTTCGTTCTCTACCACACATTGATTGTTTAAATATTTAATTTTGAATTCTTCTTGTTTGTTGATTTTCCCGATCCGTACCAGTCTACATGTGGACCACCACTTTTTCTTGCTTAGGAAGAAGAGATGCCCAGCTTTTGCAGACATCATTATCATCAGTTTAACATTTGCCCTTGGGCTTGCCTATTTTTTCCATAACTGTTATCCCTCTGTAACTCATGGGAGTTGATTACGGACTATGGACTTCCTGTCCGAATCTTCCAATGTCACTTACGCCACATTACATTAGCTACCTCAGGTCAATATACGATACTTTGTGTCAAACCTGAATCAAAATAGATGAGGATGAAAAAAATACATTATACATTATTAGTCAATATCTATTCAACTACCCAGGAGAAAAAAACTGGTTGAAATAACGTGGTTTTGACGTGGATTTGAGACATGGTTATGACGTCTTATCCACGTGAAATATTCACGTCTTAGTCATGAGAATAATTCACGTCATCCTGATTTGCATATTTCAACAGTTAATCACGTCATATAACTAGACCAGAAAGCCGCGTATTAAAATTATGTTTTACCCACAAGGATATCTGGTTGCCCAATATTTTCTGAGATTTCAACCAGACTTTTTTTCTAGGATAGGAATTCGAAAGGTTCATAGTTTTAAAAAAATGGCAGATGAGATTCTTTCATGGAAGCAGTTAGCCTTTGCGAAGGAAGATCTTAATCTTTGGAACTTTTGCTGCTATCTTTATATTTAAACTTGTCTAATGAATTCAAACATAAAAGTAATCTCTAAAGTAAATATATATAGTCAGAACTAATGAGAAGGTATCATTATCTTAAAACAAACGTACAAACGAAATAAGAGACGAAACTTGAGAGCAAATATCATGGACACAAAGCATGGAAAAGCTCTGCACAAGTTTAAAAAAATGTCGTGATGGAAAATGCAAGGTTGTAGTTTGCTGAGGTAATCATTGGAATGGCAAAAGGTGTCGACGATTGTGATTGGCAGATACGTGAACATGCCGTCTTCATATTTAGCAGCGTCCCCTCAGACAGCATAAGGGAGACATAAAACGTGACCGGAACGAAGAAGGATCGGGAATGGTTTTTCTAACAGAATAAAACATACTTAATTGACTATTAAACGTCATCATTATCTTTAGCGTAATTATTTGACAAGATGATGCACAAAACTTTAATTTTAGTATAATATGAGGCATTAATTTTGATATAATATGAGGCATTAATCTTGATATAAAATGAGGCATTAATTTTAATATAATATGACATTGCCATAAAAAAACTAATGATATGTTTTGCCATGTGATACAACTACTCGTTTCAGATGTCACTGTGTTTACCTATAGTGGTGTGGCAGTTTTGACTTAGACTGTGGGTTTTTAACTTTAATGAGCTCCTTACAACCTTCAGCTTACAGGGGACAGACCACTAATAATGCGAGGGGTATTCACAACTGTGTTCTATTTTTCTACTATCGATATATGAGTCATCTCCGTTTTCTTCTTTTCAACGAGGGGTAGGAGGTCTATGTTTTCCAATTTCCTCCACCTCTCCACCTAAATGATTATTGTAGCACACACAATCCTGACACACATACACTCTTCAAAATTACCATAATCTATCCATTAAACTTTAGAACTCTGTCTGATATGATAAATAACAAACATAACCTTTAGTTTCAAAGCAGTTCTTGGGAAATATGCCTTAATCTGCTACATAACAGCAATATTTCGTGTAAACTCAAAAAAGAGTTCTTGAAAGAAGCAAAGTAAATATCTAGAGAGATATGCTGACAGCCTCGAACAGACAGATGATATGTCAGTCAGTGATTCATGCAGACAAAACAGCCACAGTGATGGAACCAGACTGAAATATCAGCCACAATGATGCAAGCAGACTGATATATCAGTCACAATGATGCAAGCAGACTGATATATCAGTCACAATGATGCAAGCAGACTGATATATCAGCCACAATGATGCAAGCAGACTGATATATCCGCCACAATGATGCAAGCAGACTGATATATCCGCCACAATGATGCAAGCAGACTGATATATCTGCCACAATGATGCAAGCAGACTGATATATCCGCCACAATGATGCAAGCAGACTGATATATCAGCCACAATGATGCAAGCAGACTGATATATCCGCCACAATGATGCAAGCAGACTGATATATCCGCCACAGTGATGCAAGCAGACTGATATATCCGCCACAGTGATGCAAGCAGACTGATATATCCGCCACAATGATGCAAGCAGACTGATATATCCGCCACAATGATGCAAGCAGACTGAAATATCCGCCACAGTGATGCAAGCAGACTGATATATCCGCCACAGTGATGCAAGCAGACTGATATATCCGCCACAATGATGCAAGCAGACTGATATATCTGCCACAATGATGCAAGCAGACTGATATATCCGCCACAGTAATGCAAGCAGACTGATATATCCGCCACAATGATGCAAGCAGACTGAAATATCCGCCACAGTGATGCAAGCAGACTGATATATCAGTCACAATGATGCAAGCAGACTGATATATCTGCCACAATGATGCAAGCAGACTGAAATATCCGCCACAGTGATGCAAGCAGACTGATATATCAGTCACAATGATGCAAGCAGACTGATATATCTGCCACAATGATGCAAGCAGACTGATATATCCGCCACAGTGATGCAAGCAGACTGATATATCAGTCACAATGATGCAAGCAGACTGATATATCTGCCACAATGATGCAAGCAGACTGATATATCCGCCACAATGATGCAAGCAGACTAATATATCCGCCACAATGATGCAAGCAGACTGATATATCCGCCACAGTGATGCAAGCAGACTGATATATCCGCCACAGTGATGCAAGCAGACTGATATATCCGCCACAATGATGCAAGCAGACTGATATATCCGCCACAATGATGCAAGCAGACTGATATATCCGCCACAGTGATGCAAGCAGACTGATATATCTGCCACAATGATACAAGCAGACTGATATATCTGCCACAATGATGCAAGCAGACTGATATATCAGTCACAATGATGCAAGCAGACTGATATATCCGCCACAGTGATGCAAGCAGACTGATATATCAGTCACAATGATGCAAGCAGACTGATATATCCGCCACAGTGATGCAAGCAGACTGATATATCCGCCACAATGATGCAAGCAGACTGATATATCCGCCACAATGATGCAAGCAGACTGCAATATCCGCCACAGTGATGCAAGCAGACTGATATATCAGTCACAATGATGCAAGCAGACTGATATATCTGCCACAATGATGCAAGCAGACTGATATATCCGCCACAGTGATGCAAGCAGACTGATATATCAGTCACAATGATGCAAGCAGACTGATATATCTGCCACAATGATGCAAGCAGACTGATATATCCGCCACAGTGATGCAAGCAGACTAATATATCTGCCACAATGATGCAAGCAGACTGATATATCCGCCACAGTGATGCAAGCAGACTGATATATCCGCCACAATGATGCAAGCAGACTGATATATCAGTCACAATGATGCAAGCAGACTGATATATCCGCCACAATGATGCAAGCAGACTGATATATCTGCCACAATGATGCAAGCAGACTGAAATATCCGCCACAGTGATGCAAGCAGACTGATATATCAGTCACAATGATGCAAGCAGACTGATATATCTGCCACAATGATGCAAGCAGACTGATATATCCGCCACAGTGATGCAAGCAGACTGATATATCAGTTACAATGATGCAAGCAGACTGATATATCTGCCACAATGATGCAAGCAGACTGATATATCCGCCACAATGATGCAAGCAGACTAATATATCCGCCACAATGATGCAAGCAGACTGATATATCCGCCACAGTGATGCAAGCAGACTGATATATCCGCCACAGTGATGCAAGCAGACTGATATATCCGCCACAATGATGCAAGCAGACTGATATATCTGCCACAATGATGCAAGCAGACTGATATATCCGCCACAATGATGCAAGCAGACTGATATATCCGCCACAATGATGCAAGCAGACTGATATATCCGCCACAATGATGCAAGCAGACTGATATATCCGCCACAATGATGCAAGCAGACTGATATATCCGCCACAGTGATGCAAGCAGACTGATATATCTGCCACAATGATGCAAGCAGACTGATATATCCGCCACAATGATGCAAGCAGACTGATATATCCGCCACAATGATGCAAGCAGACTGATATATCCGCCACAGTGATGCAAGCAGACTGATATATCTGCCACAATGATACAAGCAGACTGATATATCTGCCACAATGATGCAAGCAGACTGATATATCAGTCACAATGATGCAAGCAGACTGATATATCCGCCACAGTGATGCAAGCAGACTGATATATCCGCCACAATGATGCAAGCAGACTGATATATCCGCCACAGTGATGCAAGCAGACTGATATATCCGCCACAGTGATGCAAGCAGACTGATATATCAGTCACAATGATGCAAGCAGACTGATATATCCGCCACAATGATGCAAGCAGACTGATATATCCGCCACAATGATGCAAGCAGACTGATATATCCGCCACAATGATGCAAGCAGACTGATATATCCGCCACAATGATGCAAGCAGACTGATATATCCGCCACAATGATGCAAGCAGACTGATATATCAGTCACAATGATGCAAGCAGACTGATATATCCGCCACAGTGATGCAAGCAGACTGATATATCCGCCACAGTGATGCAAGCAGACTGATATATCCGCCACAATGATGCAAGCAGACTGATATATCAGTCACAATGATGCAAGCAGACTGATATATCCGCCACAATGATGCAAGCAGACTGATATATCCGCCACAATGATGCAAGCAGACTGATATATCAGTCACAATGATGCAAGCAGACTGATATATCCGCCACAATGATGCAAGCAGACTGATATATCCGCCACAATGATGCAAGCAGACTGATATATCAGTCACAATGATGCAAGCAGACTGATATATCCGCCACAGTGATGCAAGCAGACTGATATATCCGCCACAATGATGCAAGCAGACTGATATATCCGCCACAATGATGCAAGCAGACTGATATATCCGCCACAGTGATGCAAGCAGACTGATATATCCGCCACAATGATGCAAGCAGACTGATATATCCGCCACAATGATGCAAGCAGACTGATATATCCGCCACAGTGATGCAAGCAGACTGATATATCTGCCACAATGATGCAAGCAGACTGATATATCCGCCACAGTGATGCAAGCAGACTGATATATCCGCCACAGTGATGCAAGCAGACTGATATATCCGCCACAATGATGCAAGCAGACTGATATATCCGCCACAATGATGCAAGCAGACTGATATATCCGCCACAATGATGCAAGCAGACTGATATATCCGCCACAATGATGCAAGCAGACTGATATATCCGCCACAATGATGCAAGCAGACTGAAATATCAGTCACAATGATGCAAGCAGACTGATATATCCGCCACAATGATGCAAGCAGACTGATATATCCGCCACAATGATGCAAGCAGACTGATATATCCGCCACAGTGATGCAAGCAGACTGATATATCCGCCACAATGATGCAAGCAGACTGAAATATCAGTCACAATGATGCATACACGGGCCTCACTTCGATGAAAAAGTGTTTATCTGCTTATCTGCAATGAATGACAATATTGAGTGGGGTTAGAATAAGATATACATTAATCAACAAGTTAAGTATATGTATCTTTTGTGTGAAGAATAATCATGAAGTAGCTATTTCTTCTCGGGGCAATATATTCAAATTATTAATAAACTGGTGTGAGATGAACCATTTTTAAAATCATTTAGTTTTGTTGAAATGTGTATTCATTTTTCAAACGCGCGGCTCTCCCACCATTACGTGTTTTGCTCTATAAGAGATTTGTGAGGCGTATCTTCACCAACTTAAGATTGTCAACTTTTTTATCTCCCATGCTGGTTCTATTCCAAAGACTTTCCTTTTAAAGTTAAGCGTTTTCTCCTGAGGTAATGACATATAATGATTTGTGCTTATATTTTGTATTATGTCTTCCAAACTAATGACAGCAGTCAATAAAATGAAAACTCTTCTGAAAACTACCAACAAGGACTAACAAGTTTTTAACAAAGATTAACATATATTTGCGACGCTCTTTTTAATTTCATTATAGGAAGTTTAGCCCTCGAAAATATATATAATCTTTTCTTAATAATCCTACATTAAACAACTTATCCCGAAACAAATTAACATAAACAAAAGTTATGTTAGTATTTTATTGTCACATGTATGTGGTATTTCTACAAATGTGGATTCATAAAACAAAAAGTTAGCATGTGAAGACATTTCTGCTTATTGCTATGTAAATTACAATAATTTGAACTGGCCATTTATAATTTACACCAAGTGAGTCAATTTCGCCATGAATTTAATCTTCAGCTGTTACATTCGCATCCCGGCCTAAGTTCATCTTCACAAAACTTTGATGTACCATTATACATTGTTATTATATTACATTTTCGTTTATGTGATGGGATTAAACTGTCCTTGTGAAACCCAGCTTCAAAGCCGTCATCTCAGAAAATATCACAGCTTCAAATAAAGTTTATCGCAAGGCTTTAAAATTGCCTTTATCAGCAGAAATATAAAAGGAACATGTATTAGCAAAACTCAAATCTGCAATAAATTTAAAATGCAAATATAATTTGTTTTGAATAAAATAAACTTATCACACATGCATTTGTTATGCTTGTTATTATATGCTGATTTCCTTGTCATGACCGAAGATTGAACACTTTTTATTTGCTGAGAGTTAATAAATACCAACATGACAGTTGTATATTTCCATTTGCGATATATGTGGTTTGAAGGGGGAAAATGACAATTTCCATCAACTACAGCCATTTTGGGCTAATATTACATTCTGAGAGTTCATCAGTTGTAACTTTCCACTCAATTTCGGTGGGGTGAGTGTGAGGAACTGGTAGTGAGCAACTGTGACTCCTATTAAATACAAGAATAAGGCAGAATTCCCTCCATTCAGAGTACTACGCCATCTGGTGGGTTCGGTTGGGAGAGCCACCTAGTGACTATTTTAATCACACGCGTCAGACTAAACTTTTCATATTGAGCCATCCGGTTATTGACAAGTCCATGAAGATATCAGGATTCCTAAAAACGTGAACATATACTTTTTATCTGTAAATTTTGCTTGTTATAATGAGAAAAGTAATTAACTGCTCCAACTTGATACACTTTCTAATCTTTAATAAGAAATAACTCAACTCTAAATAGTTTCCTGGTTTTTACTCAGAATTTGCAAAACAATTGTTATTCTTATTTGTAAACCATTCAATTATGCTATTCTGCGTTAATCTGTGGATTGTCTAATTACATTTATGTCAACCATAACATCCATATACTAAAGATGGACATATAATAAAGATGGACATTTATTTTTGTAAAAAGTATGGATGTCAAAAGTTTAGACAGCTAGAACAAGGTCAAACGGCTACCTTTCCTTGGTATAAATTGCCTTCAGAATCTGTTAAATTATCTAAGTTCAATAAAAGTTATTATATTTAATCATAAAATATGTTATGAAATGTTTCGAAAATATGCGATTCAATTTCTCATTCTTTAAGATAATGACTGACTTTAAACTTTATAAATTTTATGCAAGTACCTACTTCCTGGAAGTCAAAGTTGTAAAATAGCACAAGGGGGGGGGGGGGGTGGAAATAAGAAGTGCTGACTCAACAAATGATTTTTCCATATTTTATTGTGTTAAGTGTATAGTCTCCCGACATCACCCAAGGATGTTTTAAGCAGAACCACTCATGCATTTTGTACATTTGTAAACTTGCCTTTTCTCACATCATATAAAAGAAGGAATTTCCACTCTTCGATCTAAAATATTATATTTTTAAAATATTTAAAGCTGCTTAAATAATTCAGAGTAGAAATTCAATCTTCCGTAAAAGTGTTTCAGAACCTTTCCATTCGCACTTCACAAAGATTTATAATATATACATATACACATATTACACTGCATTTGTGGATATATTTAAGTCAATACTTTACAATCTCTTTTTGTGACCTGTTGTCAAAGTGCTTATCAAAACATTTATTTGTTGCTGTGAAATCTTCACTTTGAAGTCATGTGGTCAAAATTAGTTGGCTGGCAAGTGTGATCCACTTTGCCACAACAAAAATATCATCAATACCAGACGCTATATACACCCCACCCCACACAATTTATGTTATACAGAGTAACATGACCCAATGTCTTCAAAACAACCAAATAATTGTTTTGAATTAACTCTTTATCATTTGCAGTGAAAACAGCTGAATTCTTGGCTTGAAAGATCAGACTCAGAGATTTTTATTAATGTGCCTAAGAAAAAAGTGGAAACAAGGAGAGAGAAGTTCCAGTCCTTGTGGGCACATTTGCCTTCATTTAAAGCATTCATGAAACCACAGAGGTCACAGGCAATTTTACAGAGGTTTGGGGTATGCTAAAATGATATATCTCACTAAAATCAACCATAATACACTGACCATGGTTATTTGGTTAGTTTTGCTGAAAGTGGCAAGTACTGCCTGTACTCTTTTGACAAACATTAATGCCTCAGTCACATTTGCACCGGGCGCCGGCCGGGAAGTCGGGAAGTAACAATCGGCCGACTTCCCAGTCTGCCGGGCGCCGGGGAGTTTATCAGAAGCAATCTGAGAGATGCCGTAGCTGTGGTCACATTATACAGGGGTGCCGCACGGCACGTGCAAGATGAGATGTCACGGACGTCTGCAGGATATCCTAAAGACGTCTGTCTCATTCGACAGACGTCTGGAGGACATCGTTAAGACGTCTATATTATATCGTAGGGAGCCCGTTGGATCATCTGACGATGGCCTGTGAACTAATGAGATAAGAAAAATCCTATTTTCACCGCACGATGCCACCGGCAGCCGTAAGATAATCTGCCGATGTGCCTGCGGGACACTGCCGGGGCCCTGCCGTGTACTTTAAGATGACATTTGCTGATAAGACATCGGGGAAACGCCGGCAACTTTTATGTTCAAGTTAAAAATTCCCGATGACCCGCCCGACGTCTTAAAGATGCCCAATTGTGGCCGATGATCTCCCGGTACCCGCACGGCAATCTGAACTGCCTGCCGATTTTGTCAAAAATACCCATCGGCCGGGCATCTTTACTGAAATCGGCGCAAATGTGACTGAGGCATAACAGGGCTTTGTAAGCCAAATCACTGCATTGTCCCAATCTAAAGGTGCCCCACTGTTAGAAAGACTTTACGAGGCAAGTGTTTGCACAAAATCACTGGTCAGCTAAACAAAGCTTGTTGCTAAAGTGTCCAATGGATGATTTGGATTTTAGCAGAAGACTCATCCACTTTCAAATGGCACAGAAATACATGTATATGTAGGGGAAATATGATGGGTAATAACTTTTGATCGCAAAGTTTAGGATATAAACATTTATATTATGCAAAGAAAAAGTGCTTGAAAACCTCATTTCGTGAATGCTTTAAACTTCACAAGAATAAACTTAGGCTGTTGGCCTTTGAGCTATGCTGATCATTGATTTGTATATTGTTTGAGAACATTTTCTGCAATTTGCTTTATAGATGATCATTTAAATCCATTCCCAGAGCAGACTTAAGCAGATGATAAATTTTACCAATCATGTTGTATAAAGAATTTGGCCTAAACTTGTTATATTTCATGTTACTAAACTTGTTATCTGTCATGTTATTTAAAAGGACAGAAAATCCTATCAAGCTAGAAAGGATTCTGGGCCTCAGGAAAAATGGATAGAATTCATCACCTGATAATACATTCCTCCCTACTCAAAGCTGAGAACTCAGTCCAGTAGTTTCAGAGGAGAAGATCAAAGTTGACGGAGAGAATAACAGAAAATTTTCCCTCCACCACTGCAGAAGCTATGTTACGCATAGCTTAAAAGATTACTACAGGAATAAAAGTGATATCCTTTGTTGCAATGAAATAATTCTAGAAAATTCAATATCACTTGTTACAATAGGTGTGGTGTTGACTTTTAAGTTAATTGAACCTTGTCACATTGCAGCAACCCTGATATTTGAATCACACTAAGATATGCATCTTAACTGAAAAATAATAATAATAATAATAATAAAAACATTGGATTGCAAAAATAGCTGTTTTTCTTTTCAATTTTGAAATTTGACAAAGATTCTTAATTTAAAAAATGAATATCGAGACAGATTTCACATATGATTGTCTGCTAAATGTGATGTCATTAAATACTGCAACGATTAACATGAACAATGGATGTAAGTTTGTTTCATATTGATGTGATTCATGTTTTATCAAATGTCATTTGAGATTTATGAGATAATAATACAAATAATTAAAAGGTGATTCCCTAATAATCATCAATTTCCTTGAACTTTTTCATAATAAATATTTGCATATTGCATTTGAGCAGTAATGGATATTGATGAATATTCTTTTTATCGCTGCTGATTTAGAATTTTTTTTTTTTATAAAATCAACTACTAAAACATGATGCAGAAATCTTGCAACAATAACTCTTAAATTTGTCTTCATTTAATTGTTTATGTCCAAAAATCTAATGAATTCAAGAAAACAGAACAGAACAAAACAGATAGCTTTGACCTATTATGCTGCCAAAGTTATATTTTCAGGTTGAGATTCCTTTGTATTTTGATAAACATAAAGTATTACATTCATTCTATGAATGTTAAACATGCACTTCATATCAATACAGTTCTGTACCCTTCTTAGAGCTGTAATAAATATAGTCTTGCCTTATTGCCCATTTAAACAACTTTAACCCCTGCCCACTCTAACCCCAATGGTCAATCAAAAAAAAAATAATAACAGCAAATAGGATGAAATGTTTTCTTTTAAGGTCTATAATCCACAATGAAACACTGGGACAGACTTATGCTTTTTTGGCTTAAATGTGTTCAAAGTCATGTTATTTGTTAATTTAGCACAGAAAAAGTAAACTTAACCAGCTAGTCTTAAACTTTTATTATTTAAATTGAACCCGTTTTAACTACTGTTAAAACGGGTTCGACTCAGTTATTGCAGCTGGAAACCATGTGTGCTGTATGAGAAATACCCCCCACTGACGTCATAGCCTCACTCTCATCCTGGAATCCCCCAGAGCATGCAGAGCCGAAGGCAGTTACGTAAATATACGAGACCACACAAAGTTCTCTCCCGATGCTTCAAACTGATTGTGGATTATAGACCTTAAGAAATGAAGGAATTTGAAAACAAACTGTTAATTAAAAAGATTTATGAATGATGGGCCTTTTGATGAGAACTCCAATTATCTGTCACATTTGTCAAAGCTGCAAACTCACATGGAAGAACAAAATCAAACAAAAAAGCAATATTATCCTGGAAGTATTTTGTTGACAACATTACATTTTCCTAATCATGCATGTTTAGTTCCTCCATATATAATAAACAAGTCGAAACATCTATTTGGTTATTCACAATCATATGGGGTCATGCACATGAAGTGAGGTCATGAAGTGACCATACAAGGTCATGCAGTGACCATACAAGGTCATGCAGTGACCATACAAGGTCATGCAGTGACCATTTGCTGTGCAGTCAGGTGATTTGCAATGACTTCCAAAACTTTCCACTTCATGTTGTAATATTTCATCTTGGATATTTATAACAACGTTAAATTACTCTAGTTTATGTTTATTTGTTCAATATGTCCAGATTTCATCTGGTAAAATTCATGAAAACAGATGTTCAGACTGAATTATTACGAAGTTAACCTGTTAACAAATACACTCAAGTTTTAAAAAACATAATATATAATACTTCAATTCATAAATAATAAGAATTATGGCAGATGGTTTTCTTTTTACAGTAGTATTTGACTGCAAGAAGCTGAGCCATTATTTGATCACATAAGGTGTTTGATTATATAAGTGAACAATGATCATGGCATTGCATAGTGTGCCCAGCCAATTTTCAATAAAAATATAGCAAAACATGAATTCTGTTGTCTTAAAACATAAGGTAAATAAAGGAAATCATTAGTACCAGATACACAGTAAGGTCTAGCCTATCACCTTAAATTGCTGACTCCATGTGTTCAACAGTAATGATCAAAGGTGAGACAAAAATTACAAAAATAACAGGAATGGATCTTAATTGCATTAAGACCTTCAGTGATGAGGAATTCATCCAAATATACAAGGATAATAATAACAGGTTTAAAAATCATTATGTCAATACATATGTAGCAAAATATAGAGAAACTGAACAAAGTCAAATAATATAAGGACATCTTTGGCAAAAGTGGGGATGCTGGACACAGTGTGCAAAGGATACAATTATCATGATGATGACATGCATAAACCATGACGCAATGTACTACTACCCAGTCAGGTAAGCATGCATATAGCATCAATAACTTATAAGATTACAGCCCTGTTTCCATATGTGTATTGCCTTATGCAGTGCATCATGCAGAGCATCATGCAGAGCATCAATGTTTTTTCACATATATGCGTATCGCTGTCTGTAATTGATGTCTATAAGCAAATTGATGCATAGCCTTTTGCACAGGGCAGCAATTGAAAATTGTCTTTTGGCAGCCAAGTTTTTAAGTTTGACCACAAAACTGATGCATACCGGTACATGAGAACACCACATGACACTCTGCATTATGTACTGCACTACACATTGCACATATGGAAACACAGCCGAAACAGATGTTTGGACCCAGCTCAGGTGCAGTTTCCATGTCAATAATTCTTGTCATTCCTGCAGTAAAATATTGACATGTCACTTTAAACAAAAAATAATCATGTAATTCCCACATTATCACTATGCTATGTACAATTTCCTCAAAATAACTTATCAAAGCTAAACCCTTTCTTTTATAACTGCTTCAGGTTTAAAACTCTGGGCAAATTTACTGTACATGTATACGGCACAAATCACTAAAATAGATCCGATAGTGAACTGAATTGAGAGTTTAAACTCAAAGAAATATATAGAAGCTATGCAGGAGAGAACTATGGCTGCCGACGTGGCAAAGCCCTTCAGAATGTTGTCAGCATATTTAACGACCACGGCGACCATGAGACCTCCGAATGCCTGTATGCACACCACAAACCATACCACCCAATCATAGCCATGGAAAAAGCCCTTCTCATGAACGGCAGCTCCATCATTCCATTCCATGGTAATGAATCCAAAGAAAATTCCAATGAAGCCGAGCTGGACGTTTCTCAGCCAGATTGACTGGTTTGTTCCTTTCAGGATTTTTTCGAAGTAAACTCCTGCAAATCCCGACATGAGGCAGGAGACAATGACGGCGACCAGTCCAACCAGGGGTTTCTGTTCGGTGGCCACGATCTTGCTGACCTTGGAATCATGAGGTTGTAGCTGTACGACAGACACGCCGATGAAGAGTATCACCAGGGAGACCCACTGTAGTGGCGACAGCTTCTTGTTGAGCATTACCACAGAGAAAAGAGCAGTGGTCAGAATCTTCAACTGGTACGTTACCTGCAAATCAAGTGATACTTGCATAAGCTGGATATCCTGTCAATGATGCATTGTGAAGATAATGCTTGTTTATCTTGGAAGATAGTAATGAACTTACAAAGAAATAATTTCTTGAACAGAATATTGTTTAATTTTGTGATCTTCTTAAAGGTATTAAGCATTAATCCTATAATTGGTGTAATAAAAGCATATCTGCATACTAACATCATGACATACTGAAGTTTAACACAGAGAAAAAAGATATATGACTTAGAAGTTGATGAGGCTCACAGAAGGGTAGCACTGTATGATGTCATTCTAGCATTATTCATAGGAAATCACCTTTTATAACACCATAAGCTTATTACAATACTCTCATGACATCATTTTACCTTTCAGTGCCTCTATGATAACACTCCACATAGAAATGACACTTATTGGAGAGTTTCTACCCAAAAAGGCAATGGGCATGAAGGGCAAATAAATTGATCACCAATTCATGATTTGTATCATTTTTTTAAAATTCAGTGCATAGTTCCTTTAAACTACATACATGTACATGAGGTACTAATTTATCTGGAACGTGGCAGCTGAAGGTTGGAGACAGCTACATTGATTTGGAGGTTGGGGGGGGGGGGGGGGGGGGGGGGGGTACTAACCTGGAATGTGGCAGCCTCTAGGTTGGAGACAGCTACATTGATTTGGAGGTGGGGGGTACTAACCTGGAATGTGGCAGCCTCTAGGTTGGAGACAGCTACATTAATTTGGAGGTGGGGGGGTACTAACCTGGAATGTGGCAGCCTCTAGGTTGGGGACAGCTACATTGATTTGGAAGTGGGGGGGGGGGGTACTAACCTGGAATGTGGCAGCCTCTAGGTTGGAGACAGCTACATTAATTTGGAGGTGGGGGTACTAACCTGGAATGTGGCAGCCTCTAGGTTGGAGACAGCTACATTGATTTGGAAGTGGGGGGGGGGGGGGGTACTAACCTGGAATGTGGCAGCCTCTAGGTTGGAGACAGCTACATTGATTTGGAAGTGGGGGGGGGGGGGTACTAACCTGGAATGTGGCAGCCTCTAGGTTGGAGACAGCTACATTGATTTGGAAGTGGGGGGGGGGGTACTAACCTGGAATGTGGCAGCCTCTAGGTTGGAGACAGCTACATAGAGGAGATTATTCTGCAGAGTATATACAATTGATGGGACGGCAATTTTCAAACAATCCACAGGAATCATCACTGTATTTTCATATAGATGGCGCCCCCATCGCTGGATATTGTATCCTTCCTGAAACGAGACAATTGCTTTGATATAGATGACAGATTATACTTGTACCTTACCTATTGGTAACTTTTATACTTGTATTTTTTTCTCTCTGTTCTCAATTTCAAAAATCAAAATTTCAAAACTGGTCCACTTCAAAATCATTCAAATGATAACCATTCAAAATATAAAATTAACAATGCCATGAGCTTGAAGTATGGCATTACTGAAACTGGACACATGCATGACTGGTAAATTTTTAAAAAATTATATATTTCATAAAGGGTAAATATGGTGGGGTGTGCTACAGCGTAGCATTCTATTTGTTCCATAATTTTCTGTTCAAAGAATACTATATTCAAACATTTTTGCCAAAACCTGGGTAACTACCCTAATATTACCCATTTGCAAAAAATACTTTCTTGACATCATTATATTTGAAAAGGAAGCTTCGTCATGTTTTATATATGTAATACATTTAAAGGAAATGTCCACTCTGACATTTTTTCCCCTTTACAGAAAGAGGGGGGTGACTTAAGAGAGGCCTAATCCAGTGATGGGTATTAAAAAGTTGAACAGAGTTGTGCTTGGAGAGCATTCATGGGTATTAATTGGAGGCCAATATTAACCAGATTGTGGTAACTAAGCTGTGAAAGCCCTGAAAACATGATGCCTTAAAGTAAGTTAAGAACTTGATCCTTCATTAGATCAGTCAACATGCAGGGCTTCCCATTAACCATTGGACAGGTGGCCTTTATGGATTGTTGAATTCTACTGTTTTAAGTGGAAATTTCTTGTATTACATTGTTTCATTAAATTGGCTAGTATATTTTATTGATGAGACGCACAACAAAACTGAGAACATGTTAGCATAATGGGGCCACTTCAAGACCTGAATAAATATCTGTTACTTGCTCTCGGACACAACCAAAATCAGAATTAGGTCCCACTTACAGGATGGAGACGGAAACCAATCAAGACCATTACCTGGGCAAATATGATGGCCAGACATGACAGCATTTTGAGTGCCTCTGCCACAATGACTGCGGTGGTGGATACGAACATGTCTCCTTCCCGGGTGCGGGCGTACCGCATGACGAGAATGAGGGCCGCATTCTGCACTGTCAGCACCACCAGGCTCGTGTACTTCAGCACATTGTTCTGCACTGAAATTGTAAGAATATCTCATTAGTAATGAAGAATATATACAAGAAAAAAATATCATCATATCAAATAAGTTTTAAAATATTTCATCCTTAACAATTATGCACTAAAATATATTTATCACTTTTCTGATTTTTTTTTTAATATCCACATTTATGTATTTAGAATATTTTGCATGTATCATCAATGTTATTGGTTCAAGTTATGGCTCGCATTCTACAGAAAAATAACAAGAAATGCATCACATGGATCGCAATGTAATAGACAATATATGCTGTGCAAATCTGTGTTGTATCAACAGTGGTGGAATTGTAGTGAAAAAGGCTTGGAACAAAAAGGTATCATCTTTTGTCACCCTCTATTTTGGGGAAAATATTATTTCCAACCACCACCTCAAAACAAAACAAAATGGTTCAATGAAAAATAGACAAAAGACTTTGGGGACAGCTGTGACAGCTGACAAATTGAGACATCTATCAAAAATATATTTACTGGATATTTACTCTATTTTTCGTTCCTTGTGTTGAATGAAAACTTTTAATCTTTGTTAGCTACATTGCAATTTTGGGCTTTATATATATACTGATCATGAGTGAAACTGAACAAACATTATCATAAATGAGCATAACCTTGTTGTTTTTCTTAATCTGCTTTTCTTTTTTTTGTTTTGTTTTTTTCACAAGGATATTTCAATTAATGAAATTAAACAATTAGAAATGAAAACATAGGCATCAGAGATGCATCAACCCTCAGCCCTGGTAACTCATTGCACAACATTCGCTCCACACAATATTTGTGAACAAAACGTCACTGCACCAAGGCAAATTGATGCAGGGGTAAAAAACCCATAAAATCTACTTCCTTTGATAGCTTAGGTGTGTCAAGTATCATGAAACTGTCATCATTTACTCTAGAATTATTGATATGGGCCTGTGACCTTGAAAAGCAGGTTAAGGTCACCGTCCATCAAACTCATCTGGAGTCTTCCCAGATTCTTATGTTTGTCAATTTTCATGAAGCTGCCATCGTTTGTTCTTAAGTTATCACGATGACAAGGATGATTTCACATAATTGTCCCTGTGACCTTGAAATCAGGTGAAGGTCATGTTCCATCAAGAGAAGTCTGAGGTCTTCACCAGATGCTTGTGTGTGTCAAATCTCATAAAGCTGCCATCATTCGTTCTTGAGTTATTGCGATTCTTGGGATTTCACGTAATTGTCCCTGTGACCTTGAAAAATAGGTCAAGGTCGCTGTCCACCGAACTAGTCCGAGGTTTTCACCAGATGCTTATGCGTGTAAAGTTTCATCAAGCTGCCATCATTTGTTCTTAAGTTATCACGATGACAAGGATGATTTCACATAATTGTCCCTGTGACCTTGAAATCAGGTGAAGGTCATGTTCCATCAAGAGAAGTCTGAGGTCTTCACCAGATGCTTGTGTGTGTCAAATCTCATAAAGCTGCCATCATTCGTTCTTGAGTTATTGCGATTCTTGGGATTTCACATAATTGTCCCTGTGACCTTGAAAAATAGGTCAAGGTCGCCGTCCACCGAACTAGTCCGAGGTTTTCACCAGATGCTTATGCGTGTAAAGTTTCATGAAGCTGCCATCATTTGTTCTTGAGTTATCACGATGACAAGGATGATTTCACATAATTATCCCTGTGACCTTGAAAAGTAGGTGAAGGTCATGTTTCAAAGAAAAAATTCTGAGGTCTTCACCAGATGCTTGTGTGTGTCAAATCTCATAAAGCTGCCATCATTCGTTCTTGAGTTATTGCGATTCTTGGGATTTCACGTAATTGTCCCTGTGACCTTGAAAAATAGGTCAAGGTCGCTGTCCACCGAACTAGTCCGAGGTTTTCACCAGATGCTTATGCGTGTAAAGTTTCATGAAGCTGCCATCATTTGTTCTTGAGTTATCACGATGACAAGGATGATTTCACATAATTATCCCTGTGACCTTGAAAAGTAGGTGAAGGTCATGTTTCAAAGAAAAAATTCTGAGGTCTTCACCAGATGCTTGTGTGTGTCAAATCTCATAAAGCTGCCATCATTCGTTCTTGAGTTATTGCGATTCTTGGGATTTCACGTAATTGTCCCTGTGACCTTGAAAAATAGGTCAAGGTCGCTGTCCACCGAACTAGTCCGAGGTTTTCACCAGATGCTTATGCGTGTAAAGTTTCATGAAGCTGCCATCATTTGTTCTTAAGTTATCACGATGACAAGGATGATTTCACATAATTGTCCCTGTGACCTTGAAATCAGGTGAAGGTCATGTTCCATCAAGAGAAGTGTGAGGTCTTCACCAGATGCTTGTGTGTGTCAAATCTCATAAAGCTGCCATCATTCGTTCTTGAGTTATTGCGATTCTTGGGATTTCACATAATTGTCCCTGTGACCTTGAAAAATAGGTCAAGGTCGCCGTCCACCGAACTAGTCCGAGGTTTTCACCAGATGCTTATGCGTGTAAAGTTTCATGAAGCTGCCATCATTTGTTCTTGAGTTATCACGATGACAAGGATGATTTCACATAATTATCCCTGTGACCTTGAAAAGTAGGTAAAGGTCATGTTTCAAAGAAAAAATTCTGAGGTCTTCACTAGATGCTTGTGTGTGTCAAATCTCATAAAGCTGCCATCATTCGTTCTTGAGTTATTGCGATTCTTGGGATTTCACATAATTGTCCGTGACCTTGAAAAATAGGTCAAGCTCGCCATCCATCGAACTCATTCGAGGTTTTCACCAGATGCTTTTGTGTGTCAAGTTTCATGAAGCTGCCATCATTTGTTCTCGAGTTATCGCGATGACAAGATGATTTCACATAATTGTCCCTGTGACCTTGAAAAGTAGGTGAAGGTCATGTTTCATAGAAAAAATTCTGAGGTCTTCACCAGATACTTATGTGTGTCAAATCTAATAAAGCTACCATTATTCGTTCTTGAGTTATTGTGATTCTTGAGATTTCACATAATTGTCCCTGTGACCTTGAAAAATAGGTCAAGGTCGCCGTCCATCGAACTCGTCCGAGGTTTTCACCAGATGCATATGTGTGTCAAGTTTCATGAAGCTGCCATCATTTGTTCTCGAGTTATCGCGATGACAAGATGATTTCACATAATTGTCCCTGTGACCTTGAAAAGTAGGTGAAGGTCATGTTTCATAGAAAAAATTCTAAGGTCTTCACCAGATACTTATGTGTGTCAAATCTCATAAAGCTACCATTATTCGTTCTTGAGTTATTGTGATTCTTGGGATTTCACATAATTGTTCCTGTGACCTTGAAAAATAGGTCAAGGTCGCTGTCCATCGAACTCGTCCGAGGTTTTCACCAGATGCATATGTGTGTCAAGTTTCATGAAGCTGCCATCATTTGTTCTTGAGTTATCGCGATGACAAGGATGTTCGCTACAGACATACATACAGACATACAGACATACAGACATACATACATACATACATACCCACGCCAGGAGTACTGCAATACCCTCAGCCTGATTACATCAGGGGCTGAGGGTAAAAAATATACAAATAAATAATATATACTTTTATATATAAATTAGTCCATGCATGGTTAAATGGGCAAAATCAAATGATTTGGGGACCTAATTTTGGATATGTTCAGAAATTATGACATGAATTTTGAAGATTTCTCAAGAGAAATTTATCGAAACTTAATGACCCCCTCACCCCCTCAAAGAATCATGGCTTAAAATTCTGAAACTTTCCTCAGCATTCATAAACAGAAATCATTAGCCAATGTCTCATCAAGTCATATTAGAAAGTGATCATTCTAAACATGATTCTGTGGTTAAATGTAACTGTCAAATGGAGAGGATAAGCTGCCCATTTCCTGTAAGTTGACAAAAAAGTCACCAAATCCTATTGACACAAGGATCATCAGGAGTCTGCATTGGGTTGTTGAGTTGAGGTACTCTGCACTGAGTTGAGGTACTCTGCATTGCGTTGAGGTACTCTACTTTGAGTTGAGGTACTCTGCATTGAGCTGAACTACTCTGCATTGAGTTATGGTACTCTGCATTGAGTTGAGGTACTCTGCATTGAGTTGAGGTACTCTGCACTGAGTTGAGGTACTCTGCATTGAGTTGAGGTACTCTGCATTGAGTTGAGGTACTCAGCATTGAGTTGTACTCAGCATTGAGTTGAGATACTCTGCATTGAGTTGAGGTACTCTGCATTGAGTTGAGGTACCTTTACCGTTGTCTTGAGTTATGAGCATCTAATTATTATAATATACATATGTTATGCAACATGAAACAATCTTATATTCTCTTTGTCAGATTCAACCCACAAAAAAAAAAAAATAAATAAAACAATAAAAAAATAAAGCATGCATGCAAACTGGTAGAGGGATCAGCAATGAAGATACACACATCAGAAGCCAGATTTATATCATTTGTTCCCTATACATATAATGCAAATTTAATGCAGACAGGCCAGTCTGGCACATCACATCTTGTAGCTTACCATGTCTGACACCAAAATAACACCAAGTACCTAAATATTTATTTATCAATTTTCAAATCTATCAATGTCAAAACATCTTTGATATTTTGAAAAAATATTCAAATTTCAAATGAAACTAAAAATTAAGCTTAGACTGATTATACATGATCAAGCATGTTATGCTTTAAATTTGTTAAATTTGCTTATCTCCACTGGTTTTGCATTTGTTTATTGGAAACATGATATTAATCTAACTTCTGATATATAAACCATATATAAGAGGCCATTTGAATCCCTCCTTCTGCCAAGGTAAATATAAGCTACCATGATTCAAACCATGCAAAATGTATTATGATGCAAAATGTTATTAATGTAACTTCCAGGAAGTGGGTGCCAACCAGACTGGTGCTCGAGATCAAATTCAAGCTCAATAAATGTGTGCTGTCAAGAAATAACTTAAACCAGATTATCAATTGGAGCCAAATATATAACATGACCAATAAGTTCACGCAAGACCATCATGTGACGTCATCTGGCCATATTCATCTATCTGTGGCAATATTTGGACATGATGTGATCAAAATGAGTGGCAGAAAGTTGTCACATGGTATCTGTCTGTTCTTATTTGGTCACGTTTTAGCAAAGTAGATGTTTGGCTCTAACTGGTGATTGAAGTAAAAAAAATGCACATTCTACTTCTTCCAGATCACTCGCTATTCATATGCCTTTGACAATGTTGATCTATTGACAAAATCCCTATAGAAATTAGAACTTGACCAAAATGTTTAGATTAAATAATCATATGTTCTGAGACAGGCATTGCTTCATAAAGTGTTGCGTTCTGTCATAAACAAATTCTGAAGCCATGACTTAATATGAATCTTGTCTGAAAATAATCTGGTAAACAAATCATATCAAACTCAACCAGTGTGCCAAAGGGAATTAGTCATTTAATAAATCAAGTCTATTTGATGTCTCTTTTCCATTCTAGATGAAACCAAACTGTTGAAACATACCTTAGTTTATACATTAACCTGAACAATATTGGCATGTATGGTCACTGCATGGCTATATCTGGCCACACATTTACTCAAGCTTACTTCATGTGTGACACAGTATGGTCGTGCTGTGACCAGATAAATGATTGGCTCAAACCACATACAATAATCCATAGCAACCTAACCAAGGCCAAAAATATTGCCAACCTAGATCCAAACCAAAGTATTAACAAACTACCGGTATATAACTGACCAGTCAGGCAGGAAAACAAGGCATTGTAAGAAAATTGGCCACACCCAACATAAAATTAAATGAGATGAAAGTTACTCAAATACTGTTAAAGCAATGCTGGACTGTGAACTGGAACAGTTTCTGGATCAATTGAATTAAATTGAACTGAAAAACCTTTCGGTAATTTTTTAGAGAAAACAGTCTTTCATACATTCATCAATAATTTGTTTGTCACATTTTACTATAATTTTATCTTAATGCATGTAGTCTATTCAGAAGCATTTCATGTTAATTTTCTATCTATCACACCTTTAACAAATTGGAAAAACATTCAGTTTAGATGATATGGAAGTCATATTTCCCAGTGTCTAAAAACAAAGGCTCTTTGTTCACCAATTAAATGCTATTTTTGCTCATTATTTGTTACCATTTTCTGGCTAGACTCTATATACATTTACACCTTGTAAAATATTACTGATATAAAACACCATTGTTATAAAAATAATATGATGAACACGTAAGCCAGTAATGTAATCAGTAAAATATTTCTATGAGCTCAAGAAACCCATCAGTTTTACAGATCAACTTGTTAGCTGTGAAATTAAAAAGTACTTAAATAAAGGTTATTTTTCACTTTCAAGAAAGATAAAGGTTTTCCTGCCATGCCTGCAATTGTTTTCCAACGAAGAGATTCTGGACTGGGAATTCATTCTTCCATTGAAGACTGAGACTCAAGTCTTTATCAGATAAGGAATAATTCAATCTTTATTTGATGCCATCATTTACACTTTGAGAACAAAAAGATCCAATCTGTTAGCTTATCATTATTCTACTATGAGCTGGTCATGTCAGACAAAAAGCCCAAAATATGGGAGTCAAAAGTGTTGTGAAAAGTTGTGAATTTGTGTGTGAGGGGCACTCACATTAATTATTCTTAAACGTAATTATAACACAGTTTATAAATAAACTGAATTAGCTTTAAACATGCATGCTATGAAATAAACTATTTTGTTCTGAATACATTAAAATTCATTGTATAATTAATGCTAGACTTTTGCTCATTAATTTTGTTGCTAGAATTATCAACATTATACAAAATGTTATAAGTCAGCTGCCTCCAGATTACAGATGTCCGTGCACACAAAAGAAACAGAATTGGAGGCAAACATCTATTTGGTAAAGCATAATGACAATCCAAAAAGGGTAGCCATGACAATTCCATGACATTTATTGGTCATGCTAAGATATCCTAAGACTCCAATTGGCCATGCTAAGATATTCTAAGACTTCAATTGGTCATGCTAAGATATCCGAAGACTTCAATTGGTCATGCTAAGATATCCTAAGACTCCAATTGGTCATGCTAAGATATTCTAAGACTTCAATTGGTCACACTAAGATATCCTAAGACTCCAATTGGTCATGCTAAGATATCCTAAGACTTTGGGCTGCAGTTGGTCATGTATAGTTCATGGCTAGCACAGCCTTTTCAAGCCTTACATGATCTCATTTGATCATGACCATGTATGACCAAATAGATGTTTGCTTTTATCATGATAAGATGAAGTGACAAGGCAAACAAAATCACGAAAAGAAAGTTGGAATTGGAAGGGAAAACTATAGAGTTATCTAAATACTGCACACAATTATTAGAAGAGTAGAATACAAACCCAGAGATAGCGATGAAAACTTACTAAGAGGTACAAATACGTACCATTAGACTGTTTGAGATCTGTTTCCATTTTTCTCTCTTGTGCATCATCTTAATATTAATATAGTATGTATATACAATTTTAGTACAAATTCAAACCCAAGCAATATATATGACTATATATCTATCTATGACTATATATATATGAATATATAGTGCTAGAATTGGCAAAGTACATCAATGTCAAATTGAAATGTGACAATTGTGAAAATTGATGACACCAAAAAAAGAATCATGCCTACACCAGTAATAGAGTAACTACGATGAGCCAAAAAAAAGAAAAAAAGAACAAGAGTTTTTAAAACACTAATTAAGGTGAAATGTTACAATGACAGTAATGTAGGGCAGTCAGGCATGTTTTGGCACACAATTAAACGGTGGTTCAATAGACTTGACCCCCTACCTTTGATAACTTAAAATGTGATCTGTATTGATAGTGTTCATGTAAAATCATGTCTGCAAATTGCACTTTCAAGCATCTTTCAGCAGGTCTTAAATCATACAAATTGGGGCCAGACTTAATCTGTTAGAAAAAATAAGCACTCCCATACATGTTTTGCACAGGCCCCTTTCCTAAACATTAGTTAGGCCTTCTGGGTCAAACAGCTTTTTCAAAGGAGATTTTATGAGTTTCGAGCCGTAAAGCAGTGACTATGGTTGACGTCAAATGGGCCTACTTCTTCAAGCCACGGTCTCACTGGGTGACAGAATTCTTTGCGATGGTCAAACATGCCATGGTCAAACATGGTCCCACTGTAAAAATGCCATCAACCATAAATGTATTTTGTGATGCAGGAACACAAAAAATGTAGCTGCGTGACATGGCAATCTCCCAGATGTGAGCAAATAAGACATTCTTTTTGTAATGTTGAAATCGTGTTAAACCTTCTCATGTCCCTCAATTTCACATCAACCAAAGCAGACATTGATATTATGCATAAATATATAATGCTACCTGTCTGTCTGATGAATCACAAAATGAAAATGAAAAATCAAGATACCTGGTGACACTTTTCATGAAATAAAATTAATTGAGAGGTTTTGGAGATTTTCTGTTCAAGCAGTACCACTGCAGTTTAATACAAATGCTTCAAATCTTGTGAAAAGTAAAATAAAATTATTGAATGATAAATTTGAATATAATCAGAACTCACAGCTGTCATCTAATCGTTTTGTAAAAATTTGAATGCAAACAGGGCAGTAAACTGCTAGAATAATGGCAAACTTCAAACCTCAAAAATGATTATTTTTTTCAATTGTTGATTTATTTGTTTGGGGTTTTATATCACTTTCAACATTATTTTAGTCATTTCGTGATGAGACCTACTTGTAGCAAATTAAGATAAAAGTATCGCTTCACTAAATTGTCAGGTCGCAGGTCCTTGACATGGCAACACCCCAGTCAGAGATTTACAAGGACAATGAATTAACCCTTCAGGCACAGGTCTCAGCTCATGTGGAAATTGTATTGTGAGTTCAATCTTGGCATAGCCGGGAATCAAACCCAAAACCCTTGGATCACCACAGAGGAACTGGTGCTAATAAGCTGGCACTCTAACCAACTGCACCATTCAATTGTTGAATGATGACAACATTATGCAATCAAAAAGTAATTTGAGGAACATAACAATTGTTTGACATGTCACTTATTCCTAGCCCAAAACTTAAACTGAGGAACATATGATCAAGCTAAACAGTTAGTGTCATTAAAATAACTGAAAAAAGTAAATGAATAAAAATGAGCCCAAATCTAATCACATTTCAATAAAGCAATGATCTTCATGAATATTTCTGTGGAGGCTAGTCATGCTTGTGAATTGCCAAACATGTATTTGGTCATGTGTGCATAAACATGACCGTATTATTCTATAGGCAAGGTAATAGGGTGATATGATTTTGTCATGCACAGTTATTGCATAGCAATAACTAGTCATGCATGTGTGTCAAATGTTCACTAAAAGGCCTTACTTGACTTTAGTTAGTGAGGGTAATGCATGACAGAATGGATGTTTTCCAGTTTGGGTCCTGGTATCTGTGATGCTAATAAATATTTTTTGTTTGTATTTAAGACCTCTTTAGCATTATTTTGACTTTATCAGCTCAGATGGAAGCCTATCACCTGGACTTAATGCACTACTCTTTATGAAGAGTTCATTTCTTTTGCATTATCACATTGATAACCAGTCATGGAGCTCAGTAGCAGATATCCATCTTTCTCCACAATGCAACATGACCAAATGGCTTGTCCCAACCAGGATTCGAACCCTGGAAATTTAGCCTGGTAGACAGACATCTTACCACTGAGCTCTCTCCCACTCTCTGCTAACTAATAAGTAAGTGAAATCAGTAAGTCAAATTTGAATATTCTCTTGTTCGCATGACAGCAATATTTCACATTCAACATTTGTCAGCCTGTTGTGTGTGCTGTTTTATCATATCAATAGTTTCAATTTTGGAACATCTGGAGGATTATTGATATTACAGTATTAAATCAAAGTATCTCAATCAAGTTCAGAAAAATGACATAACTTCTGTCAGAATGCAAAGTAGCATAATGATTCCATGAACATGGAGAGCTACAGCATATATACAAAGATAAATTCTCTAAATATTGTATCTGCTGTGGTAAGCAATTAAATGTAAGATGAATACAAAAATGACTGATTTAGCAACATGAGAAAAAATGTCTGACCCAGATCTGACCTCTGGGCTTGTAATGATTTAAGTGAGCTTTTGCGAATTCTAGAAGTGTTTTTTCCAAATTAAACTTTTTGCCAAATGAATATCGTAATCACAGAAATCACATATATCTAGCATGAAAGAGAATAAGCATATGGCAGCCCAAAAAATATCTGTTTACAAAATGCTGCATTAAAATTATCACAATAAGGTCACTATTCAAATGTTCATTTCAAATCTGGATGATTTCAACAGACATTCTTTTCTGGTCAAACATTGGTTAGAGGACTGTATCTGTCTTTCCAGTGGGAGGAATATCCTGTCCTCCCGATTATGTGTACATGTACTGTGTGCTATATACATAGCTCTGTACGGGTTGACAAAGAGTGCAGCATTTTGATATATAAATATGACCATGCACTGGGTGTATTTACCCAGGGTTTTAAGTAAAACCCTATTCAGATGGCCCAGTTTAAAAATCATATAAAATATAATACTGTGGGAATTCATATTCTTTTTTTTACAAATCACTAAATGGCAATATTACTAGTGATATGTATTATGTCATGTATTTGGTTCCTTTTTTGTGGAAAAAAAAAAGATTCCTGCTGTTTATTATAGATTCCCAGATGTTTGCACAGTTGTATTTCAAATATAGCTTTTAAAATATTTAAACAGCATATTGTGCAAAGTGTTGACATGTGCTTGTTTGTTTTGCATTCTGCATAATTTCTGCATACCTGGGATAATAATGATAGAGATACGAACTACTAAGATGCACATAACAGAAGTCACATTTATACCCTGAATTCTCTGTACATGAGTGAGTTCAGTCTAGCACATTAAATTCTATAGTCTGGTTGCAAAAAGGTAGGAAGGTTCCTTGGCATGAAAATCTGAATATCAGCACTGCAGCCTGAATCCAGATAGCAATAATAATCAAACTTTTGTGAACATTTTCTGGAAACTGCTTCATAAATGATCATATAAAACCTTTCCAAGAACTGACTTATGCAAATGATAATTTTGCGTGTTACATATATGGAGTTTGGCCTATTTTTTGTTGTTGATAGATAAGTCATGTAATACAAAAATGGTAGCCTCTTAGATAACTCAATGATAGCTATTCTATTTTCTCAAAAATGATAAAAATGGAAAATATTCTGAGCCTGATGGCAAATAGATAGAATACAACATCTTGCTTACTGATTGCTAAGAACTCCAAACAGTAGTTCTAGAGAAGATTGAAGTTGACGGACAGACAGAATGACAGAATCTTTGGTGCTCTCGGCTCAATACCAGCTGTTATATCATACTAGTGAAAAACTTAGTCTCAATCTTTGACAGAGCTAATTTAATTGTTGATCAATACTGGGTCATGTTAATGCCTGACCAAATAGACAATTAGTTTTATTGCTTACTGCCAATTATTTAGGTCAAACATTTTTACAGTCATGTGTAAGTCATTGGGTCCAAGCAGGGTCATCAACCATCATATAAGTATCTTGTGTCCCTGGAATCCACTGCTTACTATGATTGACAATTTGGCTCACATTCTAGCATATATAAACATATAATTGACTGATTTAAAATAAACCTTTTAACCCCTATCTTGTGCTCCTGTCATAACATAGATCAATTTCATCTTTTCACCAACAGCTGGCAATTTCATTCAGATTATGTACACCACTATCTATGCACATAACCATGGTTACCAAGGACAATGTTGCACACACACTCACCATTAATAATCAAGTTTATACAAATGAGAAAAAAAATCCATTCAATATATCTTACTTTAAAATGTCCTTTCAAAATTGATAATATTCAGATGCTAGATAAGGCCCTGAGATCATTTATTTGCCTACCAGAATGAGATTTATGAAGCAAGCCCATCTCATGAGTTCCTTTCCCCTGCCATTGAAAACTAATCTGATATTTGAAATACATAAATCTTTGATTTTGGATGAAACTCATCTGAGATGTTCCACCAAAGCCACAAAATATATGACAAACAGAATAAATAAAACAGAAATTCTAAGCTTTGGAAGTGAAGAGAAAGAATAAATCTAAGGGTTATTTATGTCAACATTCAGAACTCCATTCAAGACATCAAGACTTTATTTATTTTTTAGTTGCATTCAACTGGAAGAAAGGGCACCATAGATTTTTATGTAAATTGACTGGAAATGAGTCAACCATCCCTAACAGAGCCAGCAAAATCAATTGTTCAGTAAGTGTGGTAAACATAAAAATATGCTTATTAAGATGAAATTGTCACCTTGATTTTCAGACCATGGAAAAAATGACATTTTTTTTATCGAATCAGGTCAACAAGTTAATAATTAATACAGACGGAAAACAATTAGTGGTCCACCTATTAAACATTGTCAAAAAGCATGCCATGTGAAACAAGCAATAACAAGTAGCCCATAAAAATGGAATGTTGGAACATAAATTAAAAACAATGACATGTTTTTTATACAATGCTACATGCTCTTGGTTGTGTGCTGGAATGACAGGTGATTGGCTGTGGTAATAACCTAGCAGGACCAATTTTGGCCAGCCAAAATAAATTGTTAGTGCACGGTTGACTTCAAGGTAAACTTCAAAATTGTTCAAAAATGGCACCATCTTAAACTTCTTTAATTCTTCTCGCTTCTTTTTCAAAGTATTATTTATTTTGAAGAATTTTTGATATTTTTTTATGAAGTGAAAATTCTGGATTGGACAGAAATGTACAGATTGACAGGAATATGGCCGGAATTGATCAGGAAAGACGCCATGGTGATAATTTCAACCAGAAAGGAAAAAAGGCTGGTAAGGCCTGATATTCTACATTGTAATAAACTCCATTGTTTTCAACAGTAGATGCATATCATTGGATGCGTATATCATTCAAAAGATGATACCAAACACCGATTCCGCAGGATATAGCCAACTCAATAGCTTCGAAATATTGAACATTACATTTTCAACAGTTCCAAGCTATGCTGAATATCCTCACACAACACAACCCCCCCCCCCCCCCCAAAAAAAAAGCTCTTCTGCCAATTAAACTAAGAAGCCATTAAAACCACAACAAACCACTGGCTGAAAATAAGGGTGCTGCAAGAGGTCTGTGATGATCTTACTCATACCAGAAGTGCTCAGCTTGGGAAGCAGGTCTCCTTTGCTGACAGCATGTCCTGTGCGAGCTGCCTCTTCTTTGCCCATTGCAAATCTTGATGTCATTCCTTTCAATCTGCTTTGTACTTTTATAGATATATCTATTATTATAAAAAAATTATATGCTTGTGTGTGTGTGGGGTGTCTGATTTATCCAAAATCAATCTGAAATAGTGAAGGCGCAAATGATACAGGCCAGTTTTGTACAATATAACATCTGGATACACATAATTTATGGCTTGTTTAATATCGAGTTTTATCATCAGTCAGCGTTGAGTGCATCCTGTCACTGAAACATAAATGCTAAAACCCTTCGACATTTTCGAAATGGATTATTTATTTCGCTAACATGGGATGAGGACAAACATTTTTATTTTGCTTATTTTCATCTACATCTATGTAATAATGTAGATGAAAATAAGCAAAATAATAATGTTTGTCAAATTTACATATGAATTTGTTTCCACGGGTCAGGTCAATACTATAAGTTGGAGCCATCCAGCTATATGGTCATACATAACCATGATCAAATGAGGTCTCCCATTACATAGCCAACCCCTGAACATATAGTCCCAAACATGAGGTATGCGTGACCAAAGAGAGTACCCTAGGACAAGCTTGTCATTGAGAATATCATTGTGCAACTGAAATATACAAATGCTAAATATGTTATGGTATTCAAAAATGTAATTTTTTTGTTGCCAAAGCTGTCACGTTCCTTTGGCAGAGGGAGCATGAAGTCATAAAAATGGATGTAGTCACAAGACATTTTCAAGTTTCAGCAGTATCAGCTCATTTTTTTTCTTTAAAATTCAATACATGGTAGCACTGTCCAGAATCATATATACCATCAAATTGCTAACTATCATACTTCTGAAGGACAGATAATCAAATAATAGAATAAATAATTTATGGCTGCAATATACAGATATACACACAGATATACACATATATATGGGCTCAGCCAAGGGGAAGTGAACATTAACACGAAAAAGTGAAACTCAAAATATGTGCTTCTTTTAAATTGTACCTTATAAACTAAAAACTGCAGTTTCTGAAACTGGTTTATTTTTTTCTCTACCCTTATTGGTTGCGAAATAATCACAATTTGTTTAAGACCCTATTTTGTTGGTTCATTTTGCTGTCTGTCGTCGTTTTTCTATCAATTTAGAAAATATGGTGTATTCTATTAGAAATCACTTGCAAAGTAGTGGAAATGGGACTTTAATAAACTTCAGATGCTATGCTATCATGATTTAAAGTTAAATTCTTGGCACACAAGTCTAAAGATGTTTTGGGGGAAAAACTTTAAAATATGAATTTGTCCCTCCGTTACATGTCCCTCCGTTACAAAAAATATTGAAATTTTTACCTCATGCTATAATGCATATCACAAGGAATGTGAAACTTTCTAGAAGTAAGGTGCTTATAGTGAAGTATCATAACCTTCTGTATGCTTTGTGAAACTCATTTAATTTTTGGTTGATTTTATATGAAGAAAACCTGTCCCTCCGTTACTAGTAACGGAGGGACAAATGTTCAGGTTCATGCAAGTTGTTATTATTTCAGTTATTTGCCAGAAATTTTTATTTCTTAAAGTGGTTTATGTCAAGTGGAAATGGACAAAAACAATTTATTTGGTTAAACATGTATTGGTTGGCTTATATGTGGTCTGTCACCTGAGAGACAATAGACACTTCATGTTTATACTCATGCATCAATCAACATGGTCAGTGATACATAATTCTATTTCCCTGTCTACATACTCATGTATTATAAACACTGGTTTTCAATATTGTCTGAGTTTATGGCAAAAAAAATCATATTTGTTTGCATTGGTACTTTAGTCAGAGGAAGAAAGCCACCAGCTGACCTGCACTGGGTACACAAGCTGTCCCATCAGAGACAACACAATTGCTGTTTGATAGGTGTGATTCCTTGTGACACTATGTAACCGTTTGATCTTGTCAAAGTGTCTAATTTACCTGACAAATCCATTCTTAGGGATAATGCAGTGTTCCTGGCTTACAGTTAGGATAACACAAGGCTAAGAACATGATGATGTAATGGAATGAGTTGTGTGTGTCATCCTTATGATGACCAAAATGACCATGGTCAAAATGACCATGATACGAAGTGGACCACTGGACCAAGTACATGTGCATTTCATTTGATAGCTATATATTCCCTCCTCTTATCTAAAACCTGATCATAGCTGCCAATCTTAATCTTATTCAGCTACTTTCTGCCGTCATTATACCTCATGTCCGTCAAATCTTTCTGTTAATATTTTCACTTTTCACTCAGGCCTGGACATTAGCATAACCTTTAAAGCTTGGTGTCCATTTTAAGTCTTAGTCTTCAAAAACGTAAATAGTATGGATTTCTAAGCATTGTTAAACTCATATTTTCTCCAACTTGTAGATAATTTACACTTGTGGATAATTTAGATTCATAAAATGTCCAAATTCTGTCTATTGTGGCAGTTCAGTACCACGGTCACCATTGTCACATGGTTATTTTGACCATAATCCATCCTTAGTACCCAGTTGTCATTTGTGGTGTGTATTTGGTCTTTGTTACTTATGTTATTTCATTCAATTTATTCTGTAAATTTATTCTGTCAAGTTCATAAAGATTTAGCACCTAAATAGTACATGTACAGCTTATTACAGAAGTTACTTGTTGACAAGATTACAGCTGAACATTTGTGTCCCTCCGTTACTATTTTCTGTTGTCCCTCCGTTACAACAATATTTCTTTTATAAATAAAACAGTGTTAAGGTTATAAACTTGATATTTTGGTATTTACTACTTAGGTATGTGTAGATGATATATGATATAGTGATTTTTAAGAATATTCAGAAGAACTTTATGTTAAGCCCATTTTGCTACATGACTCCAAAGCTGCTGTTCAAAAGTGTCCCTCCGTTACAGAAAACATATTTTGATACCATACATAAACTGTTACAGTATGATCCTCAATACTTTGGCATATTGTAATGTTCAGTGGGCTTTGTCAAAAACAATAATTAAGTATTTCTAATAATTTTGTATTTCTGGAATAAATGCATTTATGTTATGCTGTTCAGTGATGCTGTCCCTCCGTTACCGCTTGGCCGAGCCCATATATATATATATATATATATATATATTTCCACAAATTATGGAACAAAGTATACAGGTTCCATTTGATCTGGGAACACCAATCAACCATTTAACTACAACGATTACCTCCACTGGAACCGTGCAAATATATCAGTCAGATACTCTTTTCAAGAAATATTTAGAAGATGTTATCAAGACAAATTGTGTGAAATACTAATTTCAATGATATTTATAGAGTAAAGATTGTCCCAATTGTGATGCTGTCAGAAATAAACACCTTCATGTTATTATTTAAACCATTGAAACCATATATATATGATATGTACCTCATAAGGTCATGTGATCTATATATGTACCCGATGAGGTCATGTGATCTATATGATATTTACTCAGTAAAGATATGTGATCTCTATGATATGTACCTGATGAGGTCATGTGATCATGTGATCCCATACAAATATATATATATATATATATATATATATATATATATATATATATATATATATATATATATATGGGCTCAGCCAAGGGGAAGTGAACATTAACATGAAAAAGTGAAACTCAAAATATGTGCTTATTTTAAATTGTGCCTTATAAACTAAAAACTGTAGTTTCTGAAACTGTTTTATTTTTTTCTCTACCCTTATTGGTTGCGAAATAATCACAATTTGTTTAAGACCCTATTTTGTTGATTCATTTTGCTGTCTGTCGTCGTTTTTCTATCAATTTAGAAAATATGGTGTATTTTATTAGAAATCACATGCAAAGTAGTGGAAATGGGACTTTAATAAAGTTGAGATGCTATGTTATCATTATTTAAATTCAAATTCTTGGCACACAAGTCTAAAGATGTTTTTGGGGAAAAACTTTAAAATATGAATTTGTCCCTCTGTTACATGTCCCTCCATGACAAAAAATATTGAAATTTTTACCTCATGCTATAATGCATATCACAAGGAATGTGAAACTTTCTAGAAGTAAGGTGCTTATAGTGAAGTATCATAACCTTCTGTATGCTTTATGAAACTCATTTAATTTTTGGTTGATTTTATATGAAGAAAACCTGTCCCTCCATTACTAGTAACGGAGGGACAAATGTTCAGGTTCATGCAAGTTGTTATTATTTCAGTTATTTGCCAGAAATTTTTATTTCTTAAAGTGGTTTATGTCAAGTGGAAATGGACACAAACAATTTATTTGGTTAAACATGTATTGGTTGGCAAATATGTGGTCTGTCACCTGAGAGACAATAGACACTTCGTGTTTATACTCATGCATCAATCAACATGGTCATTGATACATAATTCTATTTCCCTGTCTACATACTCATGTATTATAAACACTGGTTTTCAATACTGTCTGAGTTTATGGCAAAAAAATCATATTTGTTTGCATTGGTACTTTAGTCAGAGGAAGAAAGCCACCAGCTGACCTGCACTGGGTACACAAGCTGTCCCATCAGAGACAACACAATTGCTGTTTGATAGGTGTGGTTCCTTGTGACACTATGTAACCGATTGATCTTGTCAAAGTGTCTAATTTACCTGACAAATCCATTCTTAGGGATAATACAGTGTTCCTGGCTTACAGTTAGGATAACACAAGGCTAAGAACATGATGATGTAATGGAATGAGATGTGTGTGTCATCCTTATGATGACCAAAATGACCATGGTCAAAATGACCATGATACGAATGGACCAAGTGCATGTGCATTTCATTTGATAGCTATATATTCCCTCCTCTTATCTAAAACCTGAACATAGCTGCCAATCTTAATCTTATTCAGCTACTTTCTGACGTCATTATACCTCATGTCTGTCATATCTTTCTGTTAATATTTTCACTTTTCACTCAGGCCTGGACATTAGCATAACCTTTAAGCTTGGCGTCCATTTTAAGTCTTAGTCTTCAAAAACATAAATAGTATGCATTTCTAAGCATTGTTAAACTCATATTTTCTCCAACTTGTAGATAATTTACACTTGTGAATAATTTAGATTCATAAAATGTCCAAATTCTGTCTAATGTGGCAGTTCAGTACCACGGTCACCTTTGTCACATGGTTATTTTGACCATAGTCCATCCTTAGTACCCAGTTGTCATTTGTGGTGTGTATTTGGTCTTTGTTACTTATGTTATTTCATTCAATTTATTCTGTAAATTTATTCTGTCAAGTTCATAACGATTTAGCACCTTAATAGTGCATGTACAGTTTGCTACAGAAGTTACTTGTTGACAAGATTACAGCTGAACATTTGTGTCCCTCCGTTACTATTTTCTGTTGTCCCTCCGTTACGACAATATTTCTTTAATAAATAAAACAGTGTTAAGGTTATAAACTTGATATTTTGGTATTTACTACTTAGGTATGTGTAGATGATATATGATATAGTGATTTTTAAGAATATTCATAAGAACTTTATGTTAAGCCCATTTTGCTACATGACTCCAAAGCTGCTGTTCAAAAGTGTCCCTCCGTTACAGAAAACATATTTGGATACCATACATAAACTGTTACAGTATGATCCTCAATACTTTGGCATATTGTAATGTTCAGTGGCCTTTGTCAAAAACAATGATTAAGTATTTCTAAAAATTTTGTATTTCTGGAATAAATGCATTTATGTTATGCTGTTCAGTGATGCTGTCCCTCCGTTACCGCTTGGCCGAGCCCATATATATATATATATATATATATATATATATATATATATATATATAGATCTGTATATGTATATCTGTGTTGCATGTCTCTTCATAAATATCTATTTATGGTTGCTGCAAAACAGCCCAGAAAAACTATGCATCTACCTTCCACTGCCAACAACAGTATCTCATTCAGCCTGAGAACTGATGGGTTAAAACTGGCTTCTAACTTCACCGAAATAAAACATTGGTCATACAGGATGGTCATACAGGATGGTCATACAGGATGGTCATACAGGATGGTCATACAGGATGGTCAAACAGGATGGTCATACAGGATGGTCATACAGGATGGTCATACAGGATGGTCATAAAGGATGGTCATACAGGATGGTCATACAGGATGGTCATACAGGATGGTCATACTTGGTCTCATAAGAATAGTGTTAGATTTTTAAAAATCCAGTTTATTATAAGTTTAAGTCACATATCAGTGAAACTAAACTGTTAAGAATCTCAGATTAACATGCCATGCATGAAAGAAAGCATTGTGACTTGGAATTTGGTCTCATTGAGATAATGAGATTTATATAATAAAGTCACAGATTTTTAATATTCACTGAATATTTATCAGTTTATTTAAATTGTATTCAATTGATAAGATTTCTCTGAACTATCTATTGTTGAGTCCAGCATTTTTTTCCACTAAAAGAGTGATCAACCCGAAACACAACATTTTTTTCAATAATTTTATGATCCAGTGTGGATTGAAATCGTGAAAATTTAATGGATCAGATCAATACGTGAAATCATGAAAAATTAATGGATCGGATCGATCACATGATTTTAATATCTTAACATGTAATCACTGCTTGAACACTGCCAAGTCATGTTTCGCTGAACCAATTCATCTAAATAAGCGAGCTGATGACCTAAATGTCAAAGAACTTTCCGTTTCCTTTTTGGTCATAAAACAATGCACAAAACCCATCAAAAACATTGAAAGACCAACACCATATACTACCAAGACTTACTGATACTCTACAACAAACTATATACCGTATAATAAAGCAAATGCATTATTTGGTCATCATGCACAGTTGTTGTGTAGTTGAATAGATGTTTGGCTCCAATAAATTCACATATATACATACCATCAGCTAAATGATCATGATCATGGTGGATATTGAATTTGACATTATAAGGTTATTGATACTTTGATACTGGCCAGCATCTCCTAAACATGTGGAGCCTAAAAATCTGAGCCAGCTGTCTGTGGATTTTAAGGTTGGTGGATCATTTTGATAGACGCAATAGTATTTCTTTCATTTTTGGAAGAGTTGTAAAATAATGTCAATAAAATTAATCTGTCAAATAATCAAATAAATTACTATCATCAGAAAAACAAGCAAAATATACTGTTAGTCAATTTACAATGATTGAGAATTTGAGATATTAAGGGTATTTATGGGTGTTGGTAGTGAGTGCCCACTAGTGGCAGAGGAGTAAATTACCAAAATACTGTACTTGATGGGAATTGGTATTAGTATTGTGTCCTAATTTTCCTCGATGATAGTTTTGATGAGAAATGAAGAAGACAAGCAAATAAGTTCTGCAGATTACAGAACAGGAGTAGGCTTGTCTTTAGCTGTGTTTATTTCATTTCATTGGGAAGAAAATTCACTGTGATCCAGATTTTCTCATTTTGGTTTGTATAATTTGGAAATAAAAAGGAAGTTTGGCAATCAGATATGTGAAGGGAGGTGAAAAAATTCATATTTTTGAAATGATGAAGTGTGTACTTTACCTCTATTATTTTCTTATTGTTTTTGAAAAATAGAAAATCTGTTTCACTAGGATCACAGTAAATATTGTTAAGATCACTTTTACAAACTGCAGAACTTTTTCCCTTTAACATTTTGACATGACAAAATAAATTTTGGAGCAGTGACATATTACTACGTCACTTTTTATGAGTTAAAAAGATATGAAGCTTTCAATATAATCAAAGAAAGTCCATTGTGATTTTCAAATAATAAATCAATAATTGTATTACAAAAATGAATACCATAAAATGTCATTTCATGACTTGAAAGTTTTAATGAAATAGGAACTCTTTTTGACAGTTGAGCATTTTTCCTGTACTTTTTTGAAAACGTTCCGTATTTACTCGTGTATAAGACAAGGTTTTTGTGCAAAAAACCTTAGTTTATGTTTAGGGGGGCGTCTTATACACGAGAGCAGTCTTATACTCGAGTATTTACGGTAAAACGTAAATACGGTAAAACGTAAATACGATGTTCATATTTTCGAAATAACGAATATCAGACGTAGCAGATTGATTTTAATTGCGTTTTGAATGATAAATAAAGGTATTTACCCAATATTATTGGTCTATTATTTCAAAACGCTTTGTTTTGACTTTGTTCTCACTGATTCCAATTATCAGCGTTCAGTTTTCCCGCTTGGACAGAAATGCTTTCACACGTGGATCGATTTTAATTGCATTTTAAATGGATTGATGGTTTTGTTCTGTTCTTGAACAATTTGTGATAATATTGGGTGAATACCTTTATTTATCATTTAAAACGCATCGATCCGCTACGTCACTCCCGCTTTTTAAAATGACGACCTCGCATTGCGTAATGCATGTTAAAATGAATGCATGGTTTTGTTCTGTTCTTGACCTGCAAAGCAAATTTGTGATGATATTGGGTAAATACCTTTATTTGTCATTTAAAACGCAATTAAAATCGATCCGTACGTCCGATATTCGTTATTTCGAAAATATGAACATCGTAATTACGTTTTACCATATATACTCGTGTATAAGACTGTTAAGATCTTGTATTGTAAGCTTATTTACGTTTCACTTTTAAAATGGCCGCCAAGCTTCAGCTGAAGCTTGAATGGTAGCAGAGCCGATATCTTGAGAAAAACCAACTCGTCTTATATTCGGAATTTGGTTTTTTTCAAGCAAAATAACCTCAATTTTGGGGGTTCGTCTTATACACGAGTCGTCCTATACACGAGTAAATACGGTAGTTCCCTCAGAAAATCTGCCACCAGAGGACACTCACTACCAACACCCATAAATACCCTTAATCAATGACATTCCTGAGCGTAACATCCAGACACCACTCCCTGAGCTATCAATAGGGTTAGTTACAGTATGAAGTTTTAAAAAGTTAGCTTGAACAAACATGTGATGAAATCTCACTATGTGCTAATGGGCTGACTAGTCAAGTCTCCTGACACCAGATCTACAGATGTTACAGATCCAGTTCAAAATCTAATAAGTTTGCTTTGTTTATTTATCTCTTTAAGTAACAATGTGACTTTTGAATCAAAATTTTGAATGAACAAACAGTTAGCTCTTTAGCTGTTAGCTGGATCTTTTTAGTATTGAGCCTAATGTCAGTTAGTCTAGCAGATATTGAACTGATCCCAATGGAATGCCCAAAGTGTATCCGGTATCTTAAAGGCTTATTCTATATGGCACATTAATGAGTAGGATTAATATGGTTAGTGATGATCTTCTCTTAAACATAAATTCTGAGAAGGTCCTATTCTCCAGGGAAAAAAATGATTGATAATAACTGAGTCAATTTTAATAGTTATGAAATGAAATACAATAAGCCTGACTTTATGTATATGGTCTTATATAAATGGGACAATTAATTTTCACTTTCAAATCTTGGTACAATGGACAACATGAAAGCTGTGTGGCACCTGAAAGATTTTATTCAGTTTGTCAATAGACTGCTAATGTTTATCACTCTGTATGGCCTTCTTGACATATGCACTCCGTTCTGACTATCATATCTTGTAGATACAGCTACATTTAAAAAGCTCTGAAAATGGAATCCCAGCATACATGTTCAAAACTTCCATGTCACTCACTGCACCAGTGATGGTTAATCACATTTTGAAGACGGGCCACAAAATATCTGCCTGGGATGAAAAATCTGGAATATCATGAGAGATTGGAAAAACTGGGCCTACCAACACTGGCATACAGACGACTCAGGGGTGCCATGATTGAAACATTCAAAATATTCACTAAATATGAACCCGAAGTAGCCCCAACCTTGAATAGGAACACAAATATCACAAGAGGACACAAATTTAAACTATATTTGAATAGGTGTTTCAAGGAACATCCCAAGAAACATTCTTTCAACCAGAGAATAGTCATACCATGGAACAGCCTGCCAGACCATATCATCAATAGTCCAACCATATTTACCTTTGAAGTCAGACTAGACGAATGGTGGAGATGCCAACCCATCATTTATAACTACAAAGCAGATTTTAACCCAAGAGCAATCCCCCCAAACATGAAGGATACCAAGTCCCAGAATCCAGATCTGGATATAGAGGCCAGCTAGGCCTGCAACCAGAAACATACATAAGACTCCATAAGATGTGGATGAATCAACCAATCAGGCTAAGGCATAAGGGTGTGAAAATAACTTGCCAATCAAAAAAATCTTCATGAATTGAGGCTGATGTGGACAGTGTACAGTATCCATACCATTCTCTTAGGGGCCAACTACACTTCGTGGCCGACTTCACTTGTTTCCCCTCTGGCAACTGCTCATCTGTTTAATTTAAAAAGGTATAGCCCAGACCCCACTCACAAATCAATCAAGGCATACAGATCTTAAGACATTGCCTTCTTGTCAATTGAAAGCATCTCTGACTGTTATTACTAAAGACATCACTAGTGTCAGATACAAATCAGAGAAAATGTGAGTAGAAAGTTATCATACAGCAGACCAAATATTTAAAAGATTTGAGGACCAGGAATATGTGAGTGAAACAAATAACACCATGGTAAATAATTAGGACAGGGGCTTTTACCAGGCCGCGAATCATTAATTTGGAGCCTTTGCCACGTTGCTACTGTCAGTCGTGAGGGTGGGGTGTATGCTTCGTGACAAATGTAAACAACATGTTTATTGCACCTTTACAGCGGAAGGACAAGCTAATCAATTCAAATTTGTATGTGATTGACAACTTAAGAAACTAAAAGAAGCTTTACACAATAAATTAGATAAGCAGAGTGGACAAATATTTGGTAATTATAAGTGCAATTTATTAAAACCTTACCTTGTAACTGCTTGGCCGCCATGTTTTCCTGGGAATCCAAATCTCGTGGTTTCTCGCTATAGATGAGGCCGGTCATCGAATTACTTCACCAGAACGAAGTCACCACAGAACTTGGTGCACAGTTACATGAGTGGACAAAGAAAGATTAAGCTCCTGCCTTATACTTATCTATTGACTACTTTTGCCTTGTTACCCCGTAGTGGACTCCACTAACACAACAATCCTCCAAACAAAATCCGCTTTTCAGGGTTCCCTTTCGACTGGTCGCCACCGCCTGGATCACAATTTGAATGAGATGACAGGGACGCTCGGGTCAAGAAATGGACCGTCTATTTGGGGTAATCCTTTCTTCAAGTACATAATGTACTATTTATAACATTAAGTTAGATGTACTTGAAGTACAACATCAGTAACTTTAATTTGGACATTAAGAATATAATTTTTTAATAGTTGAAGACGATGGTTCAAAAATACAGTACACTAGTCAACATAGGTCAAGTCACAAAGCATGAAACTCATGAACTGTCATCTCAGCATCTGCCATCTGGTGAATGAAGTGACATAACTTCAAACCAAATCAAATCAAAATCTGAGTGGTGACAGTGATGTGATGGTTTTGGAAAGAAAATATCTAAGTAGGTTAAGATATATCCAGGGTCAAAGTTGCAGGAAGTGATATTCATGACCTATTTATTGATCCCCATCCTTTCACCCCTAACGGATGTGAAAGATGGCTACGTCCATCGATCACTGATAATAGACGGGAGGGATGTTGACGTCCCCATTATTTCGGCTCAATGATGTCATTTTGTAACATTCCTTGGGGTGCAACTTTGTTACAATGTAATCATGATAATGACGTCAGACAGCTTGGATTATGAACTTTTGACCCTAGTGCTTCGTTCATCATATTGAATAACCATGATTGTAAATTTTATTGATAAATATGTAAATACACTGGTCCAGAAAAAAATTGGTTAGTCCTGCAAATTAACAAAATTTAGATAGCCTAGTCCATTAGGGGTGTTAAAATAAACAGAGAGATTGGAAAGAGCTGGTCTGCCACTAGGTGTCAGTGTGGGGCACCATCCAACTCAGACATGCAACTGTTGGGGATAAGTGATAAATAGTTTTGCATTTATTACACAAATTCTTCCATTCTTGATGTCATTAATGTACGATTAACATAATTATGTGAAAAGTAAGTAGTTCTCATAATACATATTTATACAAGTCCACGAGTCCGTAGATCCAGATCCAGGTCCGTGTTATCGGTCTACATGTAGAGCTAACTACCATAGGATTTGCGCAACCATAGGATTGGCTGATAATTATGAAATTGTATTGTATACATAAAACAAATGGAACAATGGACTTTTTGACATAGAAAAGTTTATATGAATGGTAAAACTAAATTGTTATGAAAATTGTACCCATTGACCCAGATTGCGTCACAATGTGCATGTGCACGCGTACCAGCTTCTAACAAAAACATAAACATTGGTGCTACTCTGTCAATTCTTGACCGATATTTTTCATTGACAACTCAAAATTTAGCTTTTGAGCTTTTCTCTTCAAATATGTAAGTCTGATGTACAATATATTAATTTTCATCTTTCAGTATTGAAGAGAGATCAGTGCGCGAAGGCTATGGTTGTTCATGTCATTTGAAGTTAATTGTCAGGATGAACCAATTTAATAAAATTAACCATGGTTATTCAGAATGCTCAACAAAGTACAGGGGATAAAAGTAAATGATCTATCATCCAAGCTATCTGACGCCATTGTCTTGATTACATTGTAACAAGTTGCAGCCCCTCAGAATGTTTACAAAATATCATCATTTAGCCAGAACAATGGGGATGTCAACGTCTCTCCCTTCTGTTACTGGTGGTCAAAGCAGCCATCCTTCACGCCTGCTAGGAGGTAAAGGTCAGAAATGATTTTTCTGACTTCATTCAGCCATTGTCATTGACAGATCCTTTGAACCTTTGTTTGCAAGATATATAGCCGATGACAACAGAGCTGCAGATGACTAAGAGCTGCGGTTCCATTTTCAAAGCCTTTAAAGTACATCTGAACTTGGAAATTTTCACATCAAGTTATTCTCTGACATCTGCATGTGCCAACAAGGTCAAAAGCTGTGATCTGTAATCAATTGATAAACTGAAACGCAGCTCTGTTGTCATCCACAGCTCTGTTGTCATCTGCAGATCTGTTGTCATCTGCAGATCTGTTGTCGTCATCTGGATAAGGTTGCATAATATCATAATATAGGAACATCGGGTGGGGATTAATCCTTTGATCCTTGGCTACTGATTAGATAAGCTCATGTAACACCAGGGGCATGATTCTTTGATTGTTTGGGCTACTAGGCAACTGTGATTAAGGAGGGCAGTGATCAGATCCCAACCTTAACACACACAGTATCCTATGGTGTCTCTATTGTTGCTATTTCTACTCAATTCAGCTACTTGTATGCAAAACTAGCAAGCCCTAGCTGAAAGACCTATTGACCTGCATTTGAACCATCAGTGCTATAAATAAGCAGCAGCTTACACAGTGTGTCCCCTTCCATGAAAACTTGTTGCACAATTAAGCCAATAACAATCTGGGAAGAAATGACAACATGTGTGGTGTTATGATTGCAGCACAGAGTAAAAGACATATGTCATTAGTTCAAATATCAGTTAATGCAATTGTTATAGTATCAAGGAATCTTGTTGTAGCCATTTATCTAATTATTGTTGACATCACAGATTATTACAGTACAGTTTGTGAAATTCATCACAAGTTATCTAGTTTAACTAGCTTTTAACCTGAATGGCTAGATATTCTGTTGAAGAATTGTGACTGATGTACATAGCTAAATCACACATTGAAGAACTCAATAAATTATGTAACTGGAAAGGTTTAAAAAAAAAAAAGAATTTGTAATACAGTTTCCTTTTTGAAAATGATATTTATATTTTCTTGTCATTTTGAAGTTGTCGTAAATCATAGATGTCATTGACTAGCATGTGCAGTGAGCTACAAGTAAACAATACACACATGCTGCAAACCTACTTGGAAACTAAGATCAGGAGAGTACGAATCAGTCTATATTATGTTATAACATATATTTATTACTGCTCTAGGAGTTGTATACAAAAACAAAGATGTGTCCATTGTCCTTTAAGGCATGGAACACAATGAAGCATTTGTTACTTTTGTTATGATGAGTTATTTTTCATGGCCTTAAAAATACCTTGAGCTGCATGTTGTTTGGGACAAGATTTTAAAAGATTTATAAATAGTCCATGCTGAACGCACATTTCCTCTTGATAGAAAAACATACTGTTTTGATTTGAAAATTTGAGCTGTAACACATGTATATAAACATCTGACTTTCATGAATTTGAAATAAAAGATGACATCCATGTTGTTTATCATTTGATAAGAAAAAAAATAATTTAGTGTATATTGATAAAATAAAAAGTTACAGCAATTTTAAATGCTTTCAAGAAATACCTCACAAAGGGAGTTTATGCAAGTTCAAACCACCAGATGGCAGTCCCAGGATAAGTTCCAATGGGCTCAAGCTGGAGAAGTTTTCAGATTATTGAGTCATAAAAAATTAATTACAAACAGTTGGCCAGTCACTGAATGCAAATGAAAATTAACATAAACAAATAAAAAGTTTGTTTTGGTCACTTACAAATTGAAAAAGTTCTTTGTTATCAGCATTTGTAAAATTCTTGTTGCAATTTTTATTGTTATTTTTTGTTGATTTTAAATGATGACATAATATTTTATAAGTTAATTTATTCATGCCGGTGCATTTTTTAGGAGGGATATAAATTTCATTTTCTAAGAGTAATTTTTTTCACTAAACAACATGGTATATATTCCTAAACTGCCAATATTTGTGCCGATAACTAAAAATAAATTGGAAAGAAAAAATGACAAGAGAACATGAAGTTTCCTCAATAGCATACGTTGTAACAGCAATTTTTAACTCATTTTATATAAATGTACAAATCTTACCGTAAAACCACCAAAACTTGGAGCAGAGAACTAAAATTTATTTGTCCATAATCTGTATAAAAACAAACCTTTCATGCCCAATATGTATAGCTCTAAATCATGGTTTTGATAAGTTTAAATAGTTTTGAAAAAAAAATTGTGTGAAAACTTTCTTATCTTGCACCTAAATGGCATCATCATATCAATACTCAGGGCAGCAACTGTGATGTCCCTTTTGATCTTGTGAGGTCGCACCTCTAATCATAATTACTCCAAGATTACACTTCAGTAGTTTGAGGCAACTTTACTTCATCTTGTCACTGGTGTTGGCATTGACAGAGTTACAGTAAATAAATATAATAATATAAATTAAAAAACACACCATTAATAACAATGTAAATAATGCAAAACAATGTGCAAAGGACCAGTTTAACAAATTTCATAACTGTTTATAAATGTAATATATTTTGGAGCAACTTTTTTGCCTTTATGATCTTTATGGAAATCAGATTTCTAAAACATAAAATCTAATTATTTAATTAAATCTTTGCAGCTTGGGAGGTAAGGAGACAAGGCTGGACTGTAATATCCACACCAATAGAAAACAAGAGTACAAACAGTATTTGCTTAGTTCCAGTGATAGGGATAACTGTTGAACTAGCTTAAAAGAGGTAGGAAATATTGCATTAAAAAACCCAATATATGTAAAAATACACATAAAAAAGAGTTTAAGGTCCAGAAGAAAAGTTACCTTTTTTGTGCACAGGTTGACCTTATATTTCCTTTTTGTGCCCCGGCCTTTGACAAGACTGGTTTCTTTAACAGAAAACATTAATCATCTTTGTGTAGCATTGCCTTTATAAGTTTCTTTAACAGTTGGAGCTTTTAGTCATGCATAAACATGAAAGTGATCGTAGACAAATGATGTCTTTTCCTAGCACTTGACAGTGATTGGCCAGAATTTGAACTAGGAATCCCCGGGATGTGAGACAAATGCTTTCCCAATTACCGTACTTACTCGTGTATTAGACGAGGTTTTTGTACACAAATCGTTAGTTAATGTTTGGGGGGTCGTCTTATACACGAGAGCAACCTGTGGACGAGGATTTACGCCAAAAAATTACAGCACTACATGTTTTCATAACAAACATTCATATTTTCAAAATAACGAATATCGGACATAGTGGATCGATTTTAATTGCGTTTGAAATGATATATAAAGGTATTTACCCAATATTATCACAACTTACGCTTCGCAGGTCGAGATTTTCTCCACATCCTCATCAAAACAAAGCGTTTTCATTACGAACTTTCATATTTTCGAAATAACGAATATCGGACACAGCGGATCGATTTTAATTGCATTTCAAATGATGAATAAAGATATATACCCAATATTATCACAAATTACGCTTTGCAGGTCAAGAACAGAACAAAACCATCCATTATTGCGCAATATATTAATATTTCAATGCCAGTTAACGATCGTTTTCGTGCCAAAAACAAGAGCCTCAAAATCTTGAGAACTTCTCGACCTGTGAAGCATAATTTGTGATAATATTGGATAAATACCTTTATTTATCATTTAAAATGCAATTACAATCGATCCGCTACGTCCGAGGTCTATTATTTCAAAACACTTTGTTTTGACTTTGTTCTCACTGATTCCAATTATCAGCATTCACAGTTTTGCGTCTCCTCATTGTTTCCACTGCTTTGAGTTGTGTCTTCCCTGTTGACAAAATGCTTTCACACATGGATTGATTTTAATTGCGTTTTAAATGATAAATAATGAAAACGTTTTGTTATTCTCGACCTGAGAAGCATAATTGTGATAATATTAAGTAAATACCATTATTTATCAATTAAAAGGCAATTAAAATCGATCCGCTACGTCAGATGTCTGTTATTTCATCGTTTAAAAGTAAAACGTAAATTCGATGTGCGGAACACGAAGAGAAGCCAGGGATCCGTCATTGCGCAATATATTAATATTTCAATGCGAGTTGATAGCCTCCAATTGTTTTCGCTCCAAAAATAAGAGCTTGTCCCCGTCACTCCCGCTTTTTAAAATGACGACCTCATATTGTGTAATGCATGTTAAATGGATGGATTAATTTGTGATAATATTGGGTAAATACCTTCATTTAAAATGCAATTAAAATCAATCCGCTACGTCCGATATACGTTATGTTTTCTTTTAATGCTTTTCAAAATTATGACCATGTGTTGCGTAATGCATGTTATAAATGGATGGATGGTTTTGTTCTGTTCTCGATCTGCAAAGCGTATTTTGTATTAATATTGGGTAAATAGCTTTATTAATCATTTAAAACGCAATTAAAATCGATCCGCTGTGTCCTATATCCGTTATTTCGAAAATATGGACATCGTATTTACGTTTTGCTGTAAATACTTGAGTATAAGACCATTAAGGTCTTATACACGGGTAAGATCTTGTTATATAAGAATATTTATGTTTCACTGTTAAAATGGCCACCAAACTTGAATAGTAGCAGTGCCAATGTCTCGAGAAAAAAACGACTCATCTTATATGCGGAAATTGGTCTTTTCAAGCAAAATAACCTCAATTTTGGGGGTCGTCTTATACACGAGTCGTCTTATATATTCGAGTAAATACAGTAAGCTGTTTTGGCCAGGTTATGATCATATGAAGTCATACAGGACCAATCCATGAAGTATTTATGAGAACTTTAGTTGTGCACGCAAAAAAGCCCCTTGCTACAGCTCTGAGTAACCATGTCTTCCATATTGGGTCAAAATGTTTACCTCAGGATGTTGAGGGCTTTCTTTGCATTTTTGTCTCTAATATCATGCACAGACTCATGGATATACCTGAAACACCTTTCTGATACCAGTGACCAAAAGTTCATGATTTTTGTGAAAAAGTCCTTTGTTAGACATCACCTAATCTCCACTTCTAACATATACAAACCTCTTGAATTTAGTCTTCAAATGATATTTTTCTCTTAATATTTTAATAATATTAAAGACATTGGACATTTGAATTGGTTCTGAGACCAAAAAAAACCATATAGAAACTTTCATGCGTAAATTTGCCGTTTTGCTACATGAGGCATGTTTGTGAAGGAAAGTTCAGAACAAATGGTGATGGGAATATATGGGAAAGTCAACTATGATGCCACCTGCACTGATAGCTGCATTGTCATCTGAATCTGTCTTATATTTCACATAAAACATGCACATTTCTATTGGAATTATCTTTGGTATGAAGGAATAATATTCCTATCTGAGAGTAATACTGTCATGCAAAAAGTAAAAATATTGAGTCATAACATCAATATCATATGTAGTATCTCTCTATCCTCTTTTTATTTTCTTCACTAAATGGAAGTTTGTGTTATCCAAACTAAGAATTTAATATCAACAAGGAGTGATATTTGCACACCATTTTTTATTTAGTCAGTTTTTTAATTGAATTTGAAACAACGTGTCAGTGGTTGATAGCAGAGGGCGGTACATCACACAGCACCATTAAGCCCTTTTACTGTCACACTCAAAGAATAAACCTGATAAACATTGTGATCTTCTAATTGGTTACATCTTTGTGAATTACATAACTAAGAATATTTGAATTAATAAGTCAATTCCTACTTTTTGTGCAGTAAAGGAATTTCTACCAGAATTTCCACTGAGCAACAATATCCACTGGGCCAGAATATCTCTGACTGGGCACAAGACATTTATATCAGATCATAATAACTTGTACGCAATGTGTACATAGTACTTCTTCAATAATGTCATCTCAACTAAATGATATCCAAACTGCAGATATTTGATATGGGCACACAAGACCTGTGTAGGGCAATTAGAATTCTATATCCCACAAGTTTGGACAAGTCAGGCTAATGTTGGTCCAAATAGGTGTCTCTATATCAAAATGGGACAGCCCATTTTACTCATTTCTGAAGATTCATTGTTACAATGAGTTTTTTGCTGATAAAATGAAAAATGGGTCGTTTTGATTTGATCTCAAAGTTTATTACATGATTTTCTTGATGGTACCAATATTTCACAACCAAACATCAAAGGTTAAAATATCAACTATTGGGGTTTATTGCATCCCGTAATTATTACTAATTAAGGATGAGAAAAAACATCACAAATTTGTAAAATCAACCAAAATACACCAACCATGGACATTTAGTTTTGTTGAAAGTGCCAAGAACTGGCTGTACTCTCTTGACCACCAGGTGGTCACATATATACAATCATGTGACCTCTATTGTGGTCTGGGTGTTAGACCTGTACCAATGGACAAACATTAATGGACAAACAGGCCTCTGTAAGGCCAAATCATTCTGTTTTCCCAATCTGAAGGTTCTCCATTGTCAGCAAAACTTAATTACCGTAAATACCCGTAAAAAGGGCAAGGTTTTTGTACCCAAACCCTTAGTTAATGTTTGGGGGGCCATCTTATACAAGAGGGCAACCTGTGTATGGTGATCTTCGGCCAGGTATTTACCCAATATTATCACAAATTTGTCAATTTTAATTGCGTGGATCAATTTTAATTGCGTTTTAAATGATAGATAATAAAAACCCTTTGTTTTGACGCTAAGATCAAGGACGTGGAGAAATTCTTGACCTGAGTAGGGTAATTGTAAAATAACATAAGTAAATACCTTTATTTATCATTTAAAATGCAATTAAAATCGATCTGCTACGTCCAATGTCTGTTATTTCGAGGACGTCCCGTACATCGTGTAACGTTTTACTTCTTGGAGAAATTCTCGACCTGCGAAGCATTATTTGTGATAACATTGGGTAAATACCTTTATTTATCATTTAAAACGCAATTAAAATTGATCAGCTACGTCCGATATCCGTTATTTCGAAATTACGAACATCATATTTACGTTTTACCGTATATACTCATGTATAAGACTGTTAAGATCTTGTTGCATAAGTATATTTACATTTCATTTTTAAAATGGCCGCCAAACGGTTGCATGGTAGTAGTGTCGATGTCTCGAGAAAAACTGACTCGTCTTATATTCGGAAATTGGTCTTTTCAAGCAAAATAACCTCAATTTTAGGGGGTCGTCTTATACACGAGTCGTCTTGTATACGAGTAAATACGGTAAGCAGGTGTTTGCACTGAGATCACTGGTCAGCTAAACAAAGTTTGTTGACAAAGTGTCCAATGGATGATTTGGATTTAGAAGACTCATCCACTTTCAAATGGCACAGAACTTTATGTAGGAGAAGTATATTGGGTAATGAGTCTGGTATAAACATGTATATTATGCAAAGAAAAAGTGCTTGAAAACCTTGAATGCTAAAGAAGTAACTTTTATTTTTGAGGCCACACTGTAGCAGTCCTACCAATCCACCCTGTGAGTTTCCAACTCTCCATATAAACAGAATATGGTTCAATAGTTGATATAACTTTTAAAGATTTATGTATACACAGGATAGAATAATTGGTCACCAACAAGTTTAATGGATGACCAAAGGATCTGGCAGTCCCCTTAATAGATAGGTACTGGTATATCATGGGTCCAAATACATCTCCTGGAAAGAATATGACATGTCATGTATGAAAATAATATATATATATATATATATATATATATATATATATATATATATATATATATATATATATATATATATATATATATACATACTATGACATTGACTGACAATTGAACTGACAATTTCACCTTTTGATAACAGAATAAATTGAAGTACAGAGTATGGATATCACGCCCAGAAACACCATTGTTTTTCCATCTGCTATATTTATTTGGCAATAATGCCATAGACTTGAACAATCATAAAAACTTGGGAATTCAGTATAAAGATTAATTAACAATTTTCTAGTTAGAAGAAGAAAAAAAAATCAAATTCATTCTAGTAATATTTCTCTGGTGTTATTTGTGTGTTTTATATTAGATGAGAACTCCGAGAAGAAACATGATAAGGTTAACCTGTTTAGTATGTCAAGTGCATTATGGTGTGTACTTCAACTTTGAAACTTAGATTGTACAATAGATAGATAATCATAACTAGGTTGCAAATCATACTACTGGATTCTAGTAAATCAACTTGTTTATTTTCCCACATAAACATTTCCGAGCAGGGATGAAAGACTTTGTTGGATTGCAATTAGATGAAAGGTTTGTCATTGTGGATGATGACGGGCAGCTGACAGCATGAGATTTGCCCCTAGTAGGTTCGGCCCTATCCATGGAATCCAGGCAGCAATGCTGGGAGAGATAATGTTGGGAGAATTAGATTCATGAGAGGTGTGTGTCTTAACATGGAATGGTGTGCGGCTTGTGAGTGCAAGAGCTCAGTGATTCATGCGAGCAGCTAAACCAGCCCATTATATCAGAAGCTAACACAGACAGACAGGGGGGAAAAGCAAAGCAAACACACAGCATACACAAGCTCAGCAGCAGCGGCGGACAGCAGGCCTTGCTAGCAGCCATGTGCAACATTGTGTAGCTGAAGCATTGCAAGATATCATTGCCAGCAATCAATATCGGGGTGAGTGAGGGTATGGGACAACCCCATATTACAGGGTTGTGAGTTGTGCTGGCAGACGTAGCTGTCAGTGCAGTCAGAAGGGGCAGGTATTACTCGGATTAGTGTAGGCTCCATACTTAACTGGACATGATAAGGGAACTACTATCCATCATATATGTACCTCCTGCATCCTCGTCATTATAACTGGTATGTACACAGTAAATATTAACCTCTATTCTGGGTAGTATAATAGTCTGTGCTGCACTGGCTTGAAATGTGTTACATATACCAAAGTGTAATGAGACATACTTCTATATTTAATCTGTGGATGCACAGAGCGAGTCTATTTGGTGCCACCTTTAAACACACAGGGAATGTTGCAATCCACTTCTATTACAGATTTCTTTTCAGAAACACATCCTACATCATTTTGAATACAATTAGTGACAAGTATTACAGGTTAACAACTTTAAGTCATTATTCAAGCACAGGTGTGTCCCTTGCCGGTCCCACACAGGTGGAAATACTTCCGACATTTACCAGATACAAATAAGGAATTGAACTATATTTGTTTAAGATAAGCTAATTTAGTTTCATTATTCATAGAAAGTACAAAGTTCAAGCAGTGATGGGTAAATGACTATGCAAGCCTTTAAGGATATAAGAGAAACTAAAGGTTCTATGTACTCTTACCGTACTTATAATGTACACATACACTAACTATATATTTATATCCAGGTACATTTACAAACATTCTATACATTGAAGAATACTTTCTCTACTCTGAAACTAACCCACTCATACCAGAAATAAACCAACTGGGCAGTGCAGTAATTTTTCAATCGTGAGAGAATTTTTAAAACAGAATTTGTCAATATCAATCTATAAACACTTTGCAAATACTCAATGTACCACACCTTTTAACACTCAATGATTATCATTATGTAAGTTAGTTATATTATATGTGATAATAGAGATGAATGAGTGCTGTGATATTCAATATAATGCCCAATGCATGCTTGCGTGTTGTGAAGATATAAAATTCTATACTAACATGCAATACTTCCCTGTTATTCCTACAGGGTTAAATGGGAAGTAAATGGTATGCATTGAAGCATGGCCAGAAAGGCCTGGGCTTATCTCAGATCAGCTGCACACGTGATCATATCAGCTGACCCATAACATATAAGAATGAAAATATTGGAAATATACATGAAATTGAGGCCTGTAGAATTCTGAAATCACTGCCCATACTGGCCTTGGCGTCCCAAAAACATTTCAAGTTCGTGGGGCCAGTGTTTAATGTGAAGCCCTGTGTGTTCAAGTTATCGTTAGAATATTAAGGAACAGTTGTGATTTTACCTGTAATACCTGTGATTATTTATTATTCATTGGGACATATGCAGATTGTAATCAAAACTGAGACATACTAAATGAATAGGCTTTGATATCAGAGCCTTGACATCATCAGTTTTGTTTGTTTCTGAGCAGCAAGTCACCATTTTTATCATGTGACATGAACATATGACCTGATCTCTGAAAACATTGTAAGAACAATAATTTGACAACAAATAGTGCTGGCATTACTAAACATAGCTAGCAATGAGGCAACTCCAGATTGGGGCACTGAAGTGATTCAGCTCATGCCTCAGTCACATTTGTATTCTAAAGAATAAATATCAGAATGAATATACTTAAAATATGTATTCATATGGTATATTAACATGTTATCATGTAAATATGAATTATGACATTTGTTTTTGAGTGCTTATTGATGTTTGCAGACTGACTCTTCATTAGGAAGGTGTAATTAAGAGTAAATATCAATGTATTACACAACGGCAGTGCTCTATTGTTCAATGGTGGGCGGGGAGAAATTAACCAGTCATTTCTCAGGTAAAATCGTACAACAGGTCAAAAGTTCAAAGCTTGATAAAGTTGGTTGATTTAATCTACAATTTGAAGTGATCCACACTTTCCAAGGGCTTATTAAGATAATCAAGGATTTGTTGACAGATTGATACATTGTAAACTCGCCGAGCTGTTCTATCATACCATCAATATTTTGCTAGGTACAGAGATACTAAGGCAAGAACATGTGAGTGTAGTGTTCAGGCTGGCAGATCTCTCAAGTTGGTTCTGGTGGAAGGATCTCAAGAGTCCGAACCAACAAGAGAGATCTGTCAGCCTGAACACTGCACGAACCTATGTTCTTGACTTTACCTCATACTCAACTCCTGCAGATAGGTATGAGATAAATGTTTGGTTTGATGTCCAATCTATTTAAAGCAAAACTGTGTGAAAAACATTGCAGCATGTGCGGATCTATGTTGTGTTTGTCAAACAGCATACTAGTAAACAATGCCACGCCCCCTTTTAATGACGTCACACTCAATGACGTCATTACAACATATATTTTACTATGTAATGACGTCATTGAGAGGTGAGCATTGAGACCACATAATTTCGGACTCTTGAGATCCTTCCACCAGAACCAACTTGAGAGATCTGTCAGCCTGAACACTGTACTCACATGTTCTTGTCTTAAGATCTGTACTTCTTACAATGTTAACACTGGTCTGGTATATAAACCATCTGCGGTAGATAAATATGAGATAAAGTCAAGAGCATGGCTTCATGCAGTGTTCGGCCTGACAGATCTCTATTGTTGGTTCTGGTGGAAGGATCTCACTCGTCCTTTGGATCAAGGATGATTTGCAAAAGTAGTTTGGCACATGGGTGATCTGCGAAAGTAGCTCCCAGTTACAGTCTGCAGCTCCCAGTCACAGTCTGCAGCTCCCAGTCACAGTCTGCAGCTCCCAGTCACAGTCTGTAGCTCCCAGTCACAGTCTGCAGCTCCCAGTCACAGTCTGCAGCTCCCAGTTACAGTCTGCAGCTCCCAATCATAGTCTGCAGCTCCCAGTCACGGTCTGCAGCTTCCAGTCACAGTCTGTAACTCCCAGTTACAGTCTGCAGCTCCCAGTCACAGTCTGCAGCACCCAGTCACAGTCTGCAGCTCCCAGTCACAGTCTGCAGCTCCCAGTTACAGTCTGCAACTCCCAATCACAGTCTTTAGCTCCCAGTTACAGTCTGCAGCTCCCAGTCACAGTCTGCAGCTCCCAGTCACAGTCTGTAGCTCCCAGTCACAGTCTGCAGCTCACAATCACAGTCTGCAGCTCCCAGTTACAGTCTGCAGCTCCCAGTCACAGTCTGCAGCTCCCAGTCACAGTCTTCAGCTCCCAGTCACAGTCTGCAGCTCGCAATCACAGTCTGTAGCTCTCAGCTACAGTCTGCAGCTCTCAGTCACAGTCTGCAGCTCCCAGTTACAGTCTGTAGCTCCCAGTCACAGTCTGCAGCTCCCAGTTACAGTCTGTAGCTCCCAGTCACAGTCTGCAGCTCCCAGTCACAGTATACAGCTCCCAGTCTATGTGTGAAATGTGATTTGTTTTGATCAATTTGAATTGCATTCCCAAATATTGTTCCTATCTCATTAGAAATGCACACATATATATGTGTTGTGCATTAGATCAGTTAGTAATGCAATTGAGAATTTGCTATTCACATATCTCATTTAAAAAATCTTCACTTTTGTTTCAATGTAGATGTCGGACATTGAAAGAATGGCGAGTTCCGTTTTCCTGCAGCCAGCTATGGGGGTGATCAGCCTGTGTGACACCATCCTCAGAATCATGGTAAGTTAATATGCTTCCTATAGGTGTGTGTGTGTGTGTGTGTGTGTGTGTGTGTGTGTGTGTGTGTGTGTGTGTGTGTGTGTGTGTGTGTGTGTGTGTGTGTGTGTGTGTGTGCTGTACAGTGACTCATGTCACAGCATTTTTTGCAATGCAAGGATTCAATAGACAGTATAGGCAGTGACATAAATTGGTTGACTAGACAGTTTCCAATCAAATAGAAACTCTATGTATGTGTCTACTTTATAATCTCAATTGGCTTAAAATATTAAATAATAGTGACTTTATGTGGATGTTAAATTCTTAAAAAATAAATTATGGTATTTACAATTATTGAATGGTGTTTCTTTTCTTTTTTTTCAGGCCACCCTTTTTGATGCTTTGCTTTACATACCTTTGCAGAGAGCCCTCTGGTATATATTATGGCACATTCCCAGGTAAAGGTCTACATTAAGTTACTTTCAGAATGCACTTCCCATATAATGTATCACACAGATCTCAGTTTAATGTGTATAATATGAATCAAATAATAATTTTATTAAGTATTTGAATTCTACTGGTATGGATATGAATTGATATATCTTGACTACCTGCCTTTTTAAGCTATGGATCAGTGGATTGAGACAAAATATCAACAATATTTAGACCTGTAGATTGAGGTAAACGAGCTTACAATGTAATGTATCCAATAACAGCCCTGTTTCAGAAGAGTAGAAATGGTTGACAGTGTAGGCCTACATGGTTGTCATGGGTAACTAAGTATATATATATATACTGGCTACCAATATCAGCCAGAATTGAGCTCCTTATCTTATGTGTGAAAAGCACTCAAAACCAAGTTGATAAGATTTCCTTCATAAATTCAATCATACATCAGTTGTCTGATGCTTGTTGTCTCCGAAATAAAACTGAATAGTTTTGATATGGTGAAAATTTATCTCATTTTGGGAATTTATCAAATACATATTTTGCCACCCTGACATTTGTATAGTGAACAGTACCATAAAGCCTTTATGAGGGGTGGAGGAGGGGAATGGATGTACCAGTAGCAGTTAAGTTGTTTGATGATATGAGGCTTCTGTGCTCCATATATGGATACATGTTTTCTATATATCTGAGTGAACAAACTATATGTCTATGTGATGTTATATTCAGACCTTGATCTTGATAGCCAAAATCTGAAGTCATGGAAATTAGTACATTTCCTGACAAATCTATGATATTTTTCACATTTTTATCTGCACATTACAGCATGACTAATGCAAAATGCTATGCACAAGTCAATAAAGTACATGCATAGAAGATATGAATGTAATATAAATGCAGACAAGCTCTTAATTGTGTCTATTATGCTACTGGTATTGAGGGCACCCTCCATAGGGTGAGCAAGTGAGCCACCAGTGTGAGATTCCTCATGTCTGGGTATATTGATTAGCAACACAATCGGTAGGTTACTATGGAAACCCATTTTCCTGATGAGTTCCTTATTTTGACTTCATATCTTTTGTTGTATTTTATATCTCTTGCATCAAATTATGCTTGTTAACTTGAAAATAAAAATGACTAGCTGATTATTTTTTCTTTTTTATTTACATAGATATTCAACACAAAAATATCTCAACACAATTAATTCTGTTTTACTTCTGAAATAATGTCCAGTTCTGCCTGCTTGACTTACATATCATAACACTCAAATGAAAAACCTTCAGTGGCTTTAATATTTACAGGGATGCACAGCTCAATAACTTACTCTATTCGATTTCTTGCTTCTTTTGAAATTAGTATAATAAGCGTGTTTACTGAATAAACATATTTTCAAGACGGGGAGGGGTAAACAGTTGTTGCTTAGCAGGTTGCTATTTTGAATTAGGATTTACGATTATCTTAACTCAAGCCCAACTTGATGATTTACGATATGATATGATTTACGATATGATATGATACTGAGTCAAAGTGAGGCGTTAAATTGTAGGTAAAGTAAACCGTGACCACCAGTGGCCAGGCTGTGCCAAGTTTTAGGACAAGGCTTGATGATTTGAATGATAAAATATAGCTTTGAATGTCAATGATGCTGTATACATTTTGAAACCATTTATCTCATCTGCCCACAATCACTCGGTAGAACTGGAATTGTATGACATGTCAGTTTGTTATTTGTATTATTGCAGGTATATTTACAAGCGTGGCAGAGACATGCAGTCTTCAGTTTCAGCCATAAACAGTCTTCTTTTAGCCAGAGTGTTCTTTATACTCCCCATAGCATGGTGCATCAAGTAAGGCCACAATATATCATATGAAAGAATGGAAAATAGAAAAAATAATTAATATATCATATCACTCTTATTGCAAACAGACAGCCAATAAAAAAGAAAAGACCAATTTATATATCATATCACTCTTATTGGAAACAGACAGCCAATAAAAAAGAAAAGACCAATTTATATAACTCATTTGATATGCTGCAAATCAAATCCAATGATTTGATACTCAGTAATAACATAAACATATCATTTGGTATAGTTATATACAAACAGTAAAGGGGATCTGGTCAAAGCTATTATATTATGATAGTATGGAGAATGATTGTTAATTCATTTATGGTATACCACTCATTGATAACACTGCAGCATTTAAACTTATTTAATTACCTATAACTGATTTATGTCAATCCTTTTTTTATGGAGACAAATGAAGAGATGTCAATGGCATATTTGGGTGTGATTTCAGGTACAGCTATGGGAAAGTGGGGTTTGGTGTGGTTGTCTTCTATGATTTCCTGCACCAGATTGGGTGCATGGGCACCAGACAACTGGATCACAATCATCCTCATCATGCTCTGCAACAGCTCCTCAACGTGGCCTGCACCAAGGTAACCACTCCACAAACACACACATGCACAACAACTCAATCTAATGTGACCATTAGAGTATGATACACTAGTTTAATCCATTTATGTCTTAATATGATCCTATGTCCTCAGTGTGCTTCCTGCTTGACCACATCAAGCCAATCAGTATAATGTTTATATAGTAAAAAGTATTTATATATATATGATACTTTTGAGAACTTGTCATGGAAAAATTGTTTTCAAATACATGTTTTTGTGAATTTGTGATTTGTTTTCAGACACTAAAGATAATTTCTAAGTGATTGGATGGTGTTCTTTATAAACTGTTCTTCTTAAATCATATTGTTTTTTTCTCTCCTCATATTGCCTTATCTATGTCAATACCTAAGGGGTCATATTCCACAATAGATTTTGGTGGCAAATTTACTGATGTACAGTTTAATGGTTTAATTTAATTAGTTTAATTATAATTTCAAATGCAAGGATATATACAGGTACTCAATCAATGTGTGCAGGTGGAGTTCGGTAAACATCACAACATACTGAAGTGTTTTTGTCTCTTTATTTAGGCTTTTATATTCTTTTGATCCCATTTGGCATTCATTTACTTCAGCCCACCTGTGACAATTTTTTACAGCAGATCTGGCTGTGATTAACTTGATCTGTGAACATCATAGGCCAACATATAGACTGGTTTTGAAGGTTACATTATTCAGTTTAATACATCTGTGTTTTCAGGGAGTGTATGCTATGTCTTTGTGGAGCTTGGTGATAGCATGTGATTTTGGCAACCTTAGTATCCTCCAGGGGACAGTGCTGATCTGTGTATGCCTCATAAATGTCCTCACAGATGTCATAACTACAGTTGTACATGTCCAAAAATATACAACAGTGAAATATCAAGGGTAAATAGATGAATTTTGTAATGAATTGTGTTCAGAAGTATTCATAGACACAGTTTATATTAAAACAATTTCAATTTCTGCTTTAATGTCACAGATATATGGATTCAGATGATAATTGATTATAATTATATTTGGTTAATTGATTAAAGATTTGAGAATGTAAAAATTGTAGTTGTCAAGCATTTAACTTTGATTGAGTGTACACTCTCCAAGTTATAATTACAAATAATTTTGGAAAAGAACATTCGTGCTTTCCCAATTCTACAGTGTTCTTTTCATACGTTTCTATTTTGTACATTTTATCTAGATATAGTAATGGCCATGCCCCAGTATCAAATTCTACGACCACACCCGTGTCTGACACTCAGCTCAGGGATAAACTGGAGACTCTGGCCGTGGCCTGCCTCTGTCTCGCTCATGGCAAAGTTGCTGAAAACAAGTACGATCACATCATGGCAGGACTAGGTGAGTTGTTTGGACTTCCCATTATTATACAGGCCTTGACATTAAGGATTTTACTCAAGTTGCCATCAAGTTGCGATATAAAAGAAACAAAATATAAGAAATATTCAATTATTTGGCCCAATATGATTTTAAAACCACTGTCCCATACTGGTCTGGGGATGTCAAAACCCAGTGTCCTCTCAAGCCCTGCAATATGACTGTCCTACATATACAGCCAAAAAGAAGGTTGGTGAGAGATGTTACCTTCTACCTAACAACAATCAATTAAGTGCAGATGCGATATTAACACCTTTTTTTCACACCATATAAAATCTTTCCATACAAAACTAAACATCATTCACACCTTTCCTGTATTCTATGCAGTCCATAGATTTGTTCAGTATGAATTTGAGTGAAGTAAATTATAAAAAAAATATTCCACTGGAAAAATAATTTCCTTATGACAAAATCCTGCCTTTCCAAATTTCTGTGCATTTATTCTGCTTGCCTTGATTGAATGTTAACCAAGTAGAATTCAACAGATTTTTATTTAGGTCTCTCAATATGGTGGATGGCATGCATGTGTTCTCTTCTTTCTGTCTTTGGCCAAACAATTTGTTAACATGAATTAGTGAGGTATCTTATACAATGCAAAACCAGACAACTTAAATTAGGATTTGGTACATGCTATATGAAAAAAACATGAACAACTCGGAATTCAGGCATCTTGCAGATATTACCACAAAAGTTTGGGCCTGGAGTTGTTTACACAGTTAGACATCTAAAACTGGGTAGTCTGGGCTTCTGAAGTTGGTGTCTGGAAAACATCCTGTGGATATTGTGCACTCTTTAACTTTCCATGCTAATTTTCATATTATCATGATTGTGTAATATTTCTTACAGACATACCTTATAAAGATTTATATTCTGCATGTTTGTTTTTTTTATTAGCTGGGCAGCTGGGAATGACCTGTCTGTTTCTGTGTCTAAGATTTGCCTGTTCCACTGTGATACGTGAGATAAGAATTATGAAGAAGAATGACATTACAGAAGAAATGGTTGAGAAGCTTCTGGATGTGAACACTGTCAAGAAAGGCTTTGCCCAGGTATACCCCTCATTGAATTCAAGATGTTTGATGATATTTGATATGATTTTTATTTCTTATATTTCATGATATAAATTAACAGAGAGTAGAAGGTAAATGCTAATATATTATTATGAAAAGTGGAGGCTGCTGAAAAGGCAGAGAAACCTAACAGGTTTGGCTGTCTGTATTTGACAAATACTGACATAGCTCAAATCATTGGTGAGGTTTATATGGCTATACCTTTGGAAACCTATAAATTGCATATTTGATCTTATTATAAACTCTATATATCAAAATAATCTAAGACTTATCAATGATTTTAAAGGAATTCAGTCATATAAGTTTATTGCATATTTTTATTAATCAAGTTCTTGTCATATTTGTGGACAATGTTGTTTCCTCATGGTACAAATGTTTCAATTATATTTTTAAAAAATCTCTCCTTTTAGGATGACATGATTTACACCAGTACCAGTTCTGATGTTGTCAGAAAAAAGGTCATTGACCTTGAGGAAAGGGCATCAAGGGCAAAAAGAATCATGGAAGACATCATCATCAGGTACTTAAACACATTGAGTTTCAAGAGAATGTTTATTCAAAAGATATGACCTGCAATATTCAAGTTCCTTTTAAAACAGACACATAAATTTATACTTAAGATATTTTCTTATCTAAGCAATTAGATTGTGAGAATAAATGTGTAAATATCATGTGTGAAATTTATAATACTTACAGTAATAGGCCAGTATTACAGAGGTCAATGGATTACCTCAACAAGACACATATGCATGGGAAAGTGGACAAAGTGATAACCATCGGCTGTTTTGACCTCTTCCATCTTGGCCATGTCACATTGCTCATGCGAATGCGAAGCATGGGAAAACAGGTGAGATTGTGATATTTAACCTTTTTGGAAGAATATCTTGTGGGAATAATATAACCTGTGTGATTATAGGTGGAGTCACTTGCTGTTATGGATCAAAAGCTTGACATGGACAACAATTAAAAGTGTACAAAGCATCGGCATCTGTCTCTGAGACAAAGGGGTCACTTTCCATCCATCTGTCAACATTGAGGGCCATGAGCAATATATAGTGGTTATTATTGATTAGAGCTAATAATCTTGATGACTTGTTGGTTAAATGATTCATTTTGATAAATGGTATCAGGGACTTACTTATTTCAGGGAATAGTCAAGCCTCAATAAAAAGGACTTTATTATGCATTCACATTCCTCAAACTGACAAGTATAAATTGTGAAAAAAGCATCTCAGAATATTGATCATTACTCATAACTGGGAGTGAGCAAAAGGAGGTGACAGGCAATACCCAACTTTGTAAATGGTAAATAAAAAGTTTACTATATCACCAAAGTGTTGCTGTACCGTTATAGGTGATAGTTGGAGTGCATGACAGTAGGAGTATATACCGCATAAAGAACCGAGTTCCTGTGGACTCTACAGAGACCCGCATGATGAACGTCAGACGATTTGTGGATCAGGTGAGAAGTCCTACCAACAATATATTTTAGCATGAGCACTAGCATATCTATGGTATTAGTTTACAAATGTAGAACATTTGCATTTTCAATATTGCTGAATTCATCAAAAGCATTAGTAGATTGAGCCAAACATATATGTAGTCACAAATAAACTTTGAGCCAATAAGGTCATGCATGGTAATAATCTTCACAATATAATCTGGCCATACACAACTGTTGCCTGGCACTATTTAGACTTTCATACCTCACGCTTGACACAATGAATTCACACACATGTTTGGCTCCAAGTGATAGGGTTAGTATATTACATGGAGATCTGAGTGATGCAATATGATATATTGCTACTACATTATTATTTTTTAATTACAGGTGTTTGTAATCAATTCTCCCGACCCAGCACTGTACACCTTGGCGGCGCTCAACATTCGGGAGAATGAAACTGCCTTGTATGTGCGTGGTGATGACAATCCGGGATTCCCTGGCAAGACTCAGATAGAGCAGGTGGTTCCCATCAAGCTGTTGCCGTACACAAACGAGGTCAGCTCCACTATACTGAGGCATGACCATTTTGCTTACGTTAAGGCAGATGATAAGGAGTATCTTGAAAAGTGGGAGTCATGAAGAATCTGTAAAAGATTTTTGCAGAACCATTTACATGTTTTTCTCTGGGTCATTCATCAGAGATTTTATTGGTTTGTTGGCTCATATTTAATAGGATCGATCTGTGTCTTAGAAAGGAATTGACAAATTACTTTTTGGGAGCAGATCATCTTTTGACAAAGAGTGATTTTTTTTGGTATGATATGAAGTAGGTTCTGGTTCAAAAACTTTTCCTATTATCATAATCTGCTCTCTGGGATTTTTAGCTGGTACTTGGAAAATTGACTGGAAAGGCTTGAGAGAGAGGAGTGCATGCGGCTAGAATTGGTGCTTTGTAAACTTCCACTCACTTTTCTTCAAGACAAGAGAAAAATTTCAGATTCAAATTCTTCATTAACAAGCCAATGCTATAATGATTTTGTTATACAATTTTTTAATGGAAAAAAACAAGGTAAAATCTAAAGGCAGAGGCAACAACTTCTTGAACAGTCTGTTGCCACTGCTCCAGAAGTGACATGGGCAAAGAATCAGGTCAAATATGATCTTTACACCATGGAAGTGCAGTGTATATGGGAGAGCAGATAGCGAGAATTTGTTATTTATTCAGAAATGAAGTATTATATGAATTCCAAGTATTACCGGTAGTTATATTTCAAAGGTATAACAGATCTTAAACTTGATAAAGTGAGTACTGTTAATTCAAGGACAAATATATTAGAGAGTTCTACTATATACAGTTATTTTTTTATTAATATGATGACTTTATTTACAAAAAATAATAACAATAATAATAATGAGGGAATATACATTTCACTTCTCAATGCTGGACCTTTTGACCTATCGGTCAGTTTATGCACTGCAGTATTCTACATTGCTGCAATTTCCACTTGGTATAATTGTTATTACATTTGATTTCAGTTTAGATTTGTATACCTCGAGAGATATTGTGTTCTCTTGCCATACTCCATTTTCAGTGGTGAACCACTCTGCTATGTAACAAATAAGTAAAAATTAAGGGGTGATCATACATAACTTTCATAGAGTTGTGTATTTTCCAATCAAATACATGATATTCAAGAAGCGTGTAAAAAGAAAGATATTCTATTGTAGTTGAAAGCTTATTGCATTTCATAGAAGTGCTAAATTTGGTTATTTGACACAAACTTCTAAATATCAGGCCCAGGCACAGAAATTGATATTTACCACACACAAAAATCCTTTGCAGTGTAAAAGAACCATTTTACAAATAAGTCTTGAAATATAGAAAATAAAGTCATTTGCTTCCGAATGTGGAAGAAGCCATTTCACAAATAAGTTTAAAGATATAGAATATAAACTCATTCGCTTACGACAGTGGAAAGCATTTCTTCTGATTTAGTAACTGCTGATATTTGAAATGTACCGGTAAGACAAGACAGCTTATTATTCATGTTGCAAAATATATTAAGAATTGGAAACAAAACAATGTATGTGTGGACAATATGAATTTATATGGTCTGTATTGTTAGTTCAGTAGTAATTCTGGTTTATGTTATGGTCTAAGATTCAATGGAAAGAGTTTGCATAAAATGTGCAGAAATATTTCCATAAATGGGAATTATAGGTAAATGCTGACTATCCAGTAAGTATTACAATAAATCACTTTCTACCTGATGTCACTGATATTGTAAGCCAGTAAAGTTTTTATATGTTTTTTTGTTGTTGTTGTTGTAACATAGAAATGTTTATTGTTTTATTATTACCAAATGGCATTAGTTACCATATGTGATCAGTGACCTCTCCACAGAAACATTCTGTGCCAAACTTGGTCTCTGTTCCTGATTTATTGCCAAGGTTGACATTTTTCAGTGGGATGAAAAATATGCAACTGTTGTGTATATATATATATATATGACTTGAGGTTTGGTGCTGTGTAAATGATTACTTGCAGAGTTACTTATAGAAATGGATAACTTACAAAAATAGTAATATTCCTTATATGATCATTGGCAATTACAGCTTACATTTTCATTAAATAAAACAGTACTTACTAATGTATTGAATAGATTAAAAAAAACAGAACAAAGGTGTATATTTATATTATTTATATGTGGAAATGTATAGTGTGATAACCAATTTTTGTGTCTCGACTAGGAAAGGTTTTATTTGTTGAAGTTTTTCAGTTCTAATGATCCACACCATACAAGTCATGAGTGCTCTTGCCGGGGTTATATGTTAGGCATCATATCGCTACTTCAGTAATCTAGGAAAACATAATACATACTGTAATATAAGAGTCATCAATAGATTAGATGAGGCTTACAAAGTGGTCATTACTTAATTAAGATATGATGATCTCCTTTTTCATAACAACATGTAAATAATAATGAAATGAATAATTTGATTTGTGGTATTTTTGATGTCCCACTTTTGATATTTATGTTTTTGATAGTCTGTATTAGTCCTCTTGTTTTGCTCATATTGTGTTTAAATCTTGTTGCAACTTATTAAAAACAAGAACTGCTCATTTATCTTTGATATGATATATTTGCCAATGGTTTTCAAGACAGTTGGCCTTGTATACAGGCATTATGAGTAGGTATTAAGAGTATCAAAACCCAGAAGGGAACAACTGCACTTGACTGAGTTGCTATCACAATATGTATCTCACCTTTTAATTCTGACCTCTTGGGGTTGTGCTTGACATCTTGAATAACATTTAAATGCTTTGTCTATGCATCTGTATTCGGTGTATATTACCCTAGTGGTTTTTATTGTGTTTGTACCTATGTTACAAAGTATCAAATGAGTTAATTTTGCTCATTTTTAAACACCACAATTACACTATTTCATGGATGCATGGATGTTTTCAGATGATTTTAATAATTTGTATTCAACTTCCTTACAGTTTTTACTCATGCCTTAATAAAAGTTTCATTCAAGTGAATATGTGTAATTGAATTAGATCATTTTGAAGTCTTGCAGAATATGCACCAAGCAAAATCATTTCTCTGTAACACATACAAACCTAAGCCTAGTATTGACTTCAATTAAGTGTGAAATTTTAAAAAGTTTTTGTTTGTCATGGACAATTACATTTCTGTTGTGTTCATTTCAGTCATTGTGACAAGAATATAACAAAGGTTTTTTTGAAAATCACGCCATTTATTGATATAAAATATATTAGAATTATTTGATTCTAAGATGGTATTTGTTAAGCTAAGATTGGAATATTGAATAGTCTTGATACTATTGAAACCTATGGTTTTCTTGTATTGAACATTTTATGTTTAACATGTCTTGTATCAATACACACTGTATATATGTTGTTTTCTCAGGTTGGTGCTCATGCATATAAAATATTCACAGTGGTACTTTGATCTGGGGTATTCCATGCCATCTCATTAAGTTATATTTTTAAGACCTGGATTTTAAATATTAAAATAAAAGTAGTGATAATAGTACCTTTATGTACAGTATGTTTAACCTTAGAAGAGAACAATTTAATTTTACATTTACCTTGTAAAAATACATATGATAAATATTAAAGCATAGTCAATCTCTAAGACTAGTTTACATTAGGGTTTATGGAATAGATTTATCTATCCTTGGAAATAATTAATTATTTAGAGTTTATTATAAATCTAATTTTAAATAGGAAGATTTAAACTGAGTAGTCCAGCATTAACATTGCAGAGTTTCCATAGTATCTTAAAAACGTCCAGTTTATATCATTGGATTAAATGAGATGTTTATATAAAGTGAATTCAAGACTACATGTGATATATGTATATGATATAACCTGTACAATCTTTTAGTAGATTTAAAATTTCTTAAAGGGAAATTATTTATTACATACATTACAAAATTAGGACTTAATTCTTTAAAAAATGGACATCAGATGTTCAATGACAGTATCACTTCCAAAGCTCAGACTCAAAGCACAGAGTACCTGTGCCTTGAATAAAACCTAGGGTTCTTGTTTCATCTTAATTTTTTTACCACATTTGATGATTCAATTCAGTTCATTCCAACAGACAATCTAACAAAAATAATGTTTAATTAAACACTGTGCATAATGAAAGTACAGACAGAACAATGGAATGGAAACAGGAATAATCGAAGTGTATTATTCATTTCCATATGATCATACATGAAGTGCCTCGATGTGTTGTATTGTGCAGTAGTATTGCTAGACCTCACCAGTTAATTAACAGTTATTGTATTTAGTTTGTATGGGGGATTTAGCAAAATCCTAATTTTCAATAAAAAAATATACAAATTACCAAAAGACTTTTCTTTTATGGCTACTGTTAAGATATCCTTATCTGGTTAAAGAATACCTTTATTAATATAAAAATGTCTTGTGTCCGTGCATTTGTCTCATGTCTCATTCAGGGGTGGGAGAGCTCTGAACAGTGTCAGACAGTAATCACAGCTAAGCCAGGTGGTATGATGTCATACCATTACACTGAACAAATTCTGAACAAGTCCAGGTGTTTCTGTTGCATAACGACTTGATGGACAGAAAAATTCCTCCCAATCCCTGCAGAAGCTATGATGACATAGTCAGCATAACTAAAAAGCAATGATCAGCATGGCTCAAAGCCCATTGGCGTACCGGCATGTTTAAATCTTGTTTTCAACCCATCATGAAAAGGCTAGATTTAAACTCCAATATGACAGGACACTAAGACATTATTTTATAATTTCGGCAAAGTATTTTACAATAGTTTTTAGCCCTTTGCCTTCATTTTCCTTTCTCTTCTTTTTATATGGGTGAAGGGCCTTGATTTATCATAAGTTGAATATTCCCTCATTTTTGGTGATATAAATTTATATTTTTGCTCCTGGGATGGGTAGATTTATGTACATGCTCATTAGGGCCCAATATAAAATCAAATGGATTCTTCCTGTCAGAACCCACCAAAGCTAATAAACAAGATTGAATCTATAATCATCAGAAACCTAAAGACACAGTTTGAAAGGCTTAAATGAATATGTTAAATACAGATTTCTTCAAATTATTGCAAGATATATGTCATCACAATTTTAAAATTGCTATATTTGTGGAAATGAAACCTATGCTTACTTTGTAATTTTTTTCTACATTATCTTTTTATTAGTCTTTGTTAAATATTCATCATCAACAATTCACACATCTGCTTTGGAGACTGGCATGAATGATCAATATCTCATATGATCATATTATAATCTAAATATGTTTTCCATTATCTTGGTTGAATTAATGATATTCAGTTAATGGATCAAAAGTTCTGGGTAGCTCCCATGTTAGCGACCTTTTGCTCTTAATAGATCATCCTTTTTGTAAAAGTGTCAAATAAATTGTTTGTGAGTTCAGAGTTCGTGAAACCCTAGGCAATAGAATATTCCCAAATAAAAAATGCATACATAACTTATGAACTTTTGCTTCAGTAAACGTACTGCATAGGTTGATATCAGGTAACCATTTTTTTCTTTCCACGATTGGATTTCAGAGAGTCATACAATTTTGGTTCTCATTTCATTGAGCATTTACGGTATTTTTGTCCTAAACCCAGCCTTTATGGATATCTTTATGAACTTCTTATCTCTGCTTGACCTATCACAGGAACTGTGAACCAAACAAAATTAAACCAATATTACCAACAATCCTTTAAAAAAATAATTCTCTTGATGAAATAATTAACACTTCTAAATGTATTAATAAATGAATTATGTGAAGTGAGGTAATATATAACATTTTTAATCAGCCTATATGCGATGCTTCTAAAATTAACACTCCACTTAAAAGTTACTAAATCAAGTTGGAAATGATATAAGGCTACCTTCATTTCCAGTATCTTGGATGTTCTTTCACAGGAATTTGGCCATCTTTTTCATATGCGATTATTTATTGAGCTGTAACAATGGCTGGTGGCTTTCGGGAAACAGGACGACAAACAATTGTAAATTTTCTAAATCTTTGTTGGAAGTTGACTCTCGCAGTAAAAACAGTAAAAAAAATGCACAGCAAGGCTACAAAATCTGTAACAATCAATGTATGCGATGCTTCTGATTTTTTTTTCTCTGTGATGTAGTTTCGTAAAGGTGCCTGATCAATCCAATATTTGATAGTCTCCCGTTCATTTATATATGTTGTTTAAAACAATACTAAAACTAAAATCAGATTATTTGAGTCCAATTTATGGGTCAAAATTCACCGTCTAACAATGGCAACATCTCTGAAAAGTCAATCCTTCTTTATTCATGTTTTTAGTCAATATTGGAGATTTGAATCACACATCACAAGGCATAAACAATCACACCATTATACAAGGGATTATGCATCTATCGACCAGAAGATACAGTAAACTATCATAGCATAATGCACCTATCCACCGCTCAACACTGAGGTGACATTGCCTGGTAACCCATTCTCTAATGGCTGCTAAAATCAGGGCCGGGATCCAGACATTTTTACCCGGGAGGCTCAAATGTGCTAAGGTAAGGGGCTCCAGTCCCATAAAGTAAGGGGCACAAGTTCCCAAAAGCCCCCCTAGCCACAGACCCCCGGGGGGCTTCAGCCCCCAAAGCCTGGATTCGCCACTTAAAATGGAAAATATAGTGATTTATTTCTACTACCAGTTTCATGTAAACTATATTAAACCCACAAGGTATCTCTGCAAAATACATTCACCAGGTGGCACTGAGTCAATCTGGCAATTATCTCCATATGGGAGATTGGCATCTTACGAATTCGCTGTTTATGAGATGAGCATTGAGTGTGCAGAGGGTCGAAATATGCAATGTATGCAACTAAGTTTGTCCAAGCTCACTAGAGTTTTACCTTTGATGTTTAATCACAATATTAGCAGACCTATTCAGGTTGCTTTTACTCAAATTAGAATGGGCTTCAGTGACCTGAAAGATGATTTGTTCAAGAGAAATTGTATTGAATAGAAGATAATATTCATGATTGTGGTGTAGAAAAAGAGGATGTCTAGATATTATCTGTTCAGATGTAACAGATACAGTGTGTTTCGGAATATTATGACCAATGGTATAAGAATGAAATTTAACCTGTCAGCCACTCTACCAACTTTATTGTATGGTAATAGAACACTTTCAGAGACCCAGAATATGTTTCTTTTTCAATATATTATGTTTACAACTATATCATACAAACAAAAAAGTTCACATTTGTGTAGGTATCATAATTATTACAGTTAATCTCAGAAAAGTTTTATATTCATCCATACATGGCATATTGTCTGCCATCTGGGGGCTTTTGTCCACATTGTGTAATGTAACTTTCATCTATTGATCCTCAGCCAGGGCATGCACCTGTGCATGACCTGGTGATTAGTTAAGGCTAGAGGAGAAATAAATATATGTTAAACCAAATATGCAATGTCCTTTCATTGGGTAGATGCACTGCCTCAGCCCAAAAGCGACTCATTAAAAAATGCATATATTCTACTTTTAGGTGAAGTTATGGGCCTATCATGCACGCCTGGCATCCTTAAAGAAGGAAAATAAATTCTGCCAAAGTAAGAGAGTAATAGCTCATCTATGGTTGGGGAGTTTGCCCCATAATGATGGCAAGTAGACAACGCATTGCAATTTGATGTATTACTCGACAAACGTACGGCCCCCTTGCTTTAAGATACTTGCCCCCAAACTAATATTCCAAACTTTAATTAAGATAAAATAGTTATAGATCAATATATTTTTGGGACAAAACTTTTAACTTATCTATTATGCCTAATATGTTTAGAATTATTATTTGCAATTTTATTTTCATGGTCTTTCTAAGTTAACTTTTTCATCTATAGCAAAGCTTAGAAAATCAGATTGCTCTACTGTTTCAATAATTACTTTTATTTTCAAGTCTAGTGCAGATATTCTTCTTTGGGGAACATGAAACATCATAGACTTTACTTTTGTACAATTGCATGATAATTTAATATTTTTTTATTTGTCAACATTTTCCAATTTTATTTTTCATGAAATCTAGCAATTCTAGCAATAGCCTCAAGATTTCGAGTGTGGATTCATATACAAATATCACACAACAAAACAGGGTACTGGTATTGATGATATCATTGATGTATTATGAAAAACCAATGATGCTAAAATGCTGTAAATCCTGTTAAATGTTCAGTGCGAAACCCATATTGGCTGTGAAAAATTAAAATTCGTCTGTAATGAGTCTTGTCATTTTTTAAATCATTCATCACCTCATAATTCAAGGGTGCATTTTTATTCAGATAGTGTTTAAAGCTTTGCTACTTTGTACATGAATTCCATTTGCTAACATTGGGCCTATTTCAGCGAAATAGTTTGTTAGCGATGGTACTTTCATCTTTATCATCATTGTGCTCAAATAGTTGTGAAAATAATTTCTTTGTAAAAGTATCATTAATGCCATATACATTTGGGACTTACTACTGAAACAGAGCTTGTCCAGCTGATGGATTTCCACATGTTTATTCATTTACCAAAAACAAAAATAACCAAACATAATTAAATGCAAATGTCTCTCAGAGAAAAGGATATTGGGAACTTTTCATTATTGAGAATAAATCGATTTGGGCAGATTAAGATATGTGATGTAATTTCCAGCAATTGACCCATATTCCTCAGAGATTTCAATGACCGACCAGCAGTGTAGTTACTCTGCAGCCTCCCTTAATGTGGAATACATTTTTGCCTATATTTAATATTCGTTCACAATTTAAAGTTTCTAATTCTTAGTTCTAACAAAAAAAACAGCACAGTTACAAAGGCTTTGATCATTTTTAAAACTCTTCAAGTGATTCATGTGATTTTTAAAGAAATGGATGAAATGGCATACACATAGAATGAACGTTATCAGTGGATATGAGATGACTGAGATATTGATAATAATTGTCTTTAAAGAACATGCTGTAGAAGTTTCTACCAAGTGCATCTTAATCCCCATTATTGTCAGAGAGTTAGATTGATGGCAAAGGACGTTTTCAAGACATGTTTCCCAAGCACGTCTTCAGTACCACAAAAATCACTAGACAGTGCCACACATTTCATTCACACTGGGGCAAAGACATAATATAAACATTAACAGAGAGAAGAATCTTTTTCCACGGTTTTTTTTGGACATATAACTTCTATTTGTTTTTCATAGGTTTGTATCGCACAACAAGCTTGTTAGGCTTAATCCGAGGCTGAGTGTCTTCCTTTGCAATGAAGGTGTTGGCTGCACTCGATCGCACTTCCGGTAGAGAGCCACGCCTCGGGATTACATTTGATTGCCTGACCTGTGGGAAGCCACTGTGAGGGCGTGTCGACCTGCTCAGGTTTATGTCATCTGTTGTAGATGACCTCTTGGAGGGATGGGAAACACACCAAGTGCGAGAGTCTTGCTTAGGTCGTACCACTGAGGAATCTGAAAAATGACATTGACATTGTTGACATTACTATTGTCAAAATGACTAAACTGATCTGGTTTATTTTTATTTCTTTATTTTTGTATATTCATTTTTTTTTTTTTATTTTTTTTTTTTCATTTAATTATTTTTCATCGATGTTGAATATATACATATTTTCATCCATATGGAATACATATTGTAATATACTGCATGATATATATCATTACGTGGTCGCTGAGAATGTTTAATGGTCCTCATTCCAGTGGGTGTATATGTCCCAGTATGGCGTTGAGCTGTTGTAACCCAGGCGATTAAATCAGACCCTGTCTGCGAGCACAAAGGTTCAATGGGGCAAAAGTCCCTCATAGAACCAGATTTCCTCTTGTTCATGAGACTTTGTTCAAACGATGTCGAGTTCTGATGACTGGTCACAACTGAATGAACAAGGTCTTTTTTGTAACTATCCCATTTGGCATTCTCCATGAGTTTCACGCACAGATCACTATCATCGGGATACGTTTGTAGTCTGTCTTTGATCAGCTGTAGACTAACACGATCTGCCAACTCTTTGAATTTGGATACCGGAATATGAATCAGCTCACATCCCTGGCTGACTAGGGAATAGGATTTGTTGGAGGTGTCCTCACTCTCGAATATATTTTCTAAACCCTGAAAGAGACAATTTCAAACTTTGAGAAGAAAGTCTTTGGTATGGAACCACCATGGGAGAATAAAAGGGTAGAGGCTCGAATGTATTGTGTTAGAGGAAAGTCATAGGAACACTCACAAAACACTGTCCATCTCTGACAGTGTCCACTTTTACAAATAGTCCACTTCCGATTTGTTCTGATCTGAAAAAAATACGTTGATTAATTTAGGACAAGGCTACTTTGAATGAAATAAAATATTACACATATACGCAGTATGAAATAAAAACCCAATCCTTACTGTTTGGAGAAGTGAAGGAGATGCTCATTTATTTTGTCTTCCTCGCTGTTCATAACGCTGGCGTTTGATCCTGACTTGGAACTCGCCATCGTGGAGGACGATCTTGTTGAGATTGAACTGTATCTGCGCTCGGAGCTGACATCCCATAAAGAATCAACATCACGGACGCTGAGTAATTGATCAGCGCTTTCTGATGCCGAATCTGCGCTTTTCTGTTTTATAGATTGCATTGATGTCAATGATGACTTCGATGACGACCGTGGTGGTAACAAGGAAAATGACTCCGCTTCTGAAAACATCCCACTCTTCCTCAAGTCTATGTGTCTGAGAACGTCGCAGCTTCCCTGGAAACACAGTCAATTGTACATTATTCAAACTGAATATTAAAGATTTATATATGTGTTTGATGATGATCGATTAAGTATAAAATATCAAGTTAATTAAATTTATTGTCCATAACTTTGTTTCGATACTGTAAGCATCTTATTTCAATGAATTCTTAAAGAATGTGAGAATTAAACGATTTGAACCTTTTTTGATTAAATAATAATGTTATCAACAAAAATTGTAATAGACATTGATTATTTTTCAAGACTTTATTTGGTCAAACCGATGCGGATTCATTCATGTCATAACCGAGAGGTTTAGTTATATGAGAATATATAAATTGTATACCTTGACTATAAAGCTGAGCCAGTCATTGTTTGTGCTGTCTTTAACCACCACCTTGTTATAATTTATCTGTTCCAGGTGACTGGCACAACTCAAACGTTTAATTTGTTCATTGCTCCAAGAATTTAGAGCTGACCAGTTTCTGGAAAATGTAAAATAGCAAAATCAAGATAAAAATCTTTGCAGTCTTTTTGAGGTTCAAATTTCAAGCATCACCTAAATTTATGTTAAAAGTTTCGGCTTGAATTTGTTGTATTAGTGGTTGATAAAAAAAAGAAATTCTGACCTGCAAATTTCTTATTGGTATTTTGAAATGTATTACACATTATCCAAAACAAATATCGGAAAGACCTTTTTTAAGTAATGATTTTGAGTAAAAAAAATGAAGTAATTTTTCTAAAAAGAAAAAAAACTTTCAGAAGTAGTTCAGGCTGTTATCCAATTTATATCTCACAGAAAGCGGTACTTTCAACGGTTCAGTATTTAGGTACGTTGCGTTTAGATTAAGGCAGGTTTGGCTAACTGGATATGAATGGACATTTCACAAAATCTCCCATGATCACCTTTTTTTTCAAATATCTATACATGCAATGTAACGCAACGTCAGCAGGAACTCGCAAAATAATTGTTACATATTCCAACTTACTCGAAGAAATGTTCCCAACTTACCGGAAGAACTGGTATCTAAAGTTGAGCTCCTGCTGCACCCGCACATCTAATTTATTTTCCAGATAATCGTCTTTGTCTATATATAGAAATTCTGTGTCCTCGGCGGTCACCATGGTAACATCTCTCCGTATATTCTGAACTAATGCCATTTCCTTATATTTAAAAATGAAGAAATATGTAAATTTAAATTTGTATTCATAGATGTCGTAAATAAACATAGGCTGTTCTTTTTATGAGCATTTTGTGTCAAGAAGGTTATTTCTAGATATCAATTTAGATAATATTTGATAAGTATCGGATCAAACTACTTCCATTACAAAGTAGCCTGAATAAAAAGAGAACTGCTTACGCCAAAACACGATCCCTTTCTGAGCATGACTTCCTCCTCTTTGACAAATATATTAGTGTCATCCTTGTCCAGTATGAATGACACAGAGCCAGAGTGAATGAAGTACAAATTGTATCCAATGTGCCCCTTTCTCAATACCACTCTCTGTGATCCACATCTGCATAAAACAAGAAAAAATAAAGATATACCTTCTTTTGTATTTCGTTTTTGTCTTTTTGTCAAAAACATTCATTTCGATTTTATTTATTTCTCTATCCTTGCTAAGTTTTTCAGAACAAAGCATGTGTGTTATTTGATTTAATCTTATTCCCGAGGACTTAATCAGAACTTATTAGTCCGGGACATTTGTCAGACCCAAATCTGCACGGATCAATTATCGTGACTTTATCACGTTAAATAGCACAGTTAAATAGAGTGAAAGTTTGAATAGATCAACGGTTGTAATCCAAAAACATGATACAAATGTTCTTAGATGATCAATGCATCGATTGGGGGATTTTGTAATGTACAATAAACACCAGACATATTTTCTAAGAACATTCGACAAAAAAAGTCTAATTTATTCTGTTTGCAAGACAGGGAATAAATTGTTTGATGTTAACACTGAAAAAGAAATGCATACTTAGCTGTGTATAAATTGAGTTTGAACTGGATACATATTTCACTGACCTCATATACCTGACAATCTTGCAGAACAGGTTCTGCATCTCGCGGGTATATTTGCGGAAGCTTGGCAACCCCCTCATCAGCCTCCCTATCAAATTAATGTCTTTGCCAGTCCTGTCTTGTGGAAACTTTTGAAACAGCTGTTGTATATGAACTGGTACTGTCATCTACAATATCGAGCCTATTTGATTAAGAATAATAAAAACATCTGTCATCTTTATATATATATTCGTGTATGTTTGCACTGATGAATCTCGGTAAAAGATGAACTTGGCCACTGTGACAAAATGCCCTGTTCTCTCCGAGGCATTTTCCCTTGCATTAATTATCACATAGTCATTCACTTCAACCACCTAATTTGTAGTGCTTTCATAGCTTAGTAATCTCTATCGCAAATGATTTTGACTGCAACACACTACAACCGAATGCCTTTGTTATATTCACCTATTTAATCTCCTACCCTGACATTCCTTCCAAAGTGTTTCATGTTTTTCAAACCATGTCTGACCAAAACTATTTCCCAAATTGGAAATACAACCTGGGAGACCACAGAGAGCATAACATTTCAAAGCAAGTTGTTTGTGATTTTGTCTCACGGAGAAAAAGAGCTGAGATAGCTTCGTCATTAATCATCCATTTCAGAACCCTATTAATCTAATTGACACGAGATTATAGGACGGGACGTGAAACAGTTGGTAAGATCTAGGAGTAATTATGAATGGATTCATTATTACTCCAAGGTAAGATGTATGTCTATCATGTTAACGGACCAGGGTTCGAATCCCGGCTTGGTCAAAAAGGATGGATAATGAGTTGTTAACCATTCCATCCAAGCCATGCTCTTTGACTGGTTATTAAAGACCATAGTTTGTGTTATCATGACTAAATGATAATGCACAAGAAAAATCCCAGTCACCCTTCGATAGGATTAGGGCATTGAGAGGGCATTGAGGGCAAGAAGTTTGTCTCCCGTGCTAAAGGTCCGGGGGTCAAATCCTGACTGGGACAAATACCTCTGTCATGTAAGGGAAGTTTGATATCTGCTATTGAATTGTTTCACATTCTAGCCAGTGCTCCATGACTGGTTATCAAATGCCGTATTTGTGTTAAGTCAATGTGATTATGCAAAAGAAAGATCTCCAGTCACTCTTTGAAAAGAGTAGGGCATTGAGTCATGATAACAGGCATCTATCTGACCTGATATAGCTTAAAAAGTGCTGGAAAGTCCGTTAATACAAAGTCAAAAATAGATTTATATTATTACTTTGCACGATTCTAGCCATTTGAATTATCCCTCGGTCCTCCTTAAAACTTACCTCTTTTCTCTGTTTAAAATATGTAAGATTAAATCTGACGAGTTCTTCCTTTTCTTCTTCGCCTTCTCCCACTTTGGTTTTATGGGTGACGTTCACCCGGTAGTTCTCAAGGTACCCGCCGTCAATGGCGTAACTGCGAATTGCCAAACACACTCCGCATAACATATGTACAATTCTAGCTATACGCCTAAATAAATCAATTGGCTGCAAAGATTTTTTAGTAGGAGATGTATATTTCTTTTCCATTTTCCTATAAAATGACAACTGCGGTGCAGATTGACAAACAAACAGTACCCCGAGTCCATGCGCTTGAAGTTTAAATAGGATTCACAAGATTGGTACACTTCAATGTGTCAGGCTATTGCAAAAAGCTCCGTAAATGCAGCTTATATTTCTTGTCCTCCTGTTTATATAAGAGGATAACGTAGCGTTCTCTATTTATATCATATTGATGAGATTGGCAGGGTTTATTTAAGTTGATTGAACGTTGATGCAATATTTGGCGACAGTTGGAACATGAAGGAAGTAACCGTGAAACAAACCACACTACCAGAATCGAAGTCTGTTAAAAAATGCTTAGATGAATGCATTATGGACGGACCATTATTCATTCAGGGGGGCGGAGGAAAAAAATTGCAGATTTTTTTTTTTTGACATTCGGCCATTCTCATTTTTTTCCCTAGGGTGTGTGCCCATTTGTTGGAGACGAAGAGTCGGACAGTAGACATCTTAGTTATCGGTAGGTCAGTAGGCCAGTGCAAGTTATAGCAAAATGTCAATGATTTTGATTACAATGTAAGATTTTGGTCAAGGTCATAGCTGAGGTCATCCTATTTAGGCCTCCATGAGATGCATGCGTGGTAAAAATGCAAAGCCTATATCTTAGATCACTAATAAGAAAGCAAAATATCAACATTTTTGGACAGACAGAACCACAGACCCATGCACACACAGAGCCCGATACTATGGCCCCATACACCACTCACGTGTTGGGAGCTTAAAATTAAATAAAAAGATATTTGCAAAATATTGGAGAGCAATATAACATTTATTGTTGCTCTCAGATTGTATGTCGCTAAAAGTTATGTTGTAAATTGTATTTGTTGCTGATGCCTCAAAACTAGCTCCCTAAACATGTTTAACATAATTTAGTTAGATTCTACCTATTGTAGTGCCAAGCGAAGCAAGGCAAACATTATTTTTAGTGTCCTTTTCCCCTCTGAAATTGACTTCTACAAGTGTAAAACTCCATTTTTCCCCAAAAATGTGACCCTTTGAACATTTTTCTGCAAGTCTCGATTAATTTTTTTTCTCAAGATTGGCATTGTTGTGCCTTTGAATGATCCAAATAAACCCTTTTGTCTCCTCCAATAGGGCATTGTTTCCTTATGGCAGACTGAATTGTGCTTAAAAGGCTATAGTGATTATAGTTAAAGTTTGTTTTCATATTCACATTGAGATATACATGAAGATTTTGCGTCATATACCCAGTCATGCAGTAAAACCTTCATGTGCATTCTGTGGTAATTACCAATATACCTGTGCAATTGTAATATTCCACTATTTATTTCTTTAATGTAAGGTTCAACCAGATATTAGACACTTAAGAAATTATTACCTGGGTCATGGCTAAATGACACGAGAAATGCATAATTGAAATTATATCTTGTATATTTTGGTATTTTGATATCTTCAGCTTAATCTCTTCTCAAGTTGGATTAAAACAATTAACATTGCGAAAACAAAGAAGTTCAACTTTCGGGGGAATAACATTCTGTGCCATTGTCACGAGAGTAGCTGAGATGTTACTTGAAAGATATATTCCTTCTAAATCTGTGTGAGCTTTTCTCTGATAATGTCTGTGTTTCTCATTGTGGAATCCAGACCTTATGAACATATACAGAATGCTCAAGACACATTTCGATTCTTTTTCTTACACATATTAGTTTTGGTTTAACCAAAAGCAAGAAAAAAATACAACATATTGGTTATGTTAAATTTATTAAATAAAATAGACTCTTATAACAATTCAATATTAAATATTTAAAGAACATATAATTGAACTCTGTCAAACTATTTGTACAGAATCGCTTTTTTATTTATTTTATTTGCCATTTGTTTTTCATTGCGAGAGAGAGTATCCATTCTTTGATCCAAAGTATTTTGTAAACCTATACCTGCCAAGAAGGCCTCTTCTAGATTATTTAGCTGTTCCAAAGGCCTCCTGGGATTCTGTATCTGATTCAAAAACTTCCTGTGATTTTATCCCTGAAATCTAAAAACCCATACTGGCCATCCAAAAAAACAAGTTGCGAATACTTGTAGTAAAAGGCCCATCTAAGTATCCACACTGTGGCCTTACTATTTTATAATGTATGCTTTGTTTTACAATTATTTTGAAATATATATAAATGATGGATGTAGAGCATCAAATCACTGCGGCTTTCAGTGAAAAAACATTATTCGATTATCTTATGAAACAAAAACGTGGGCAAATGGCCTTGGAGCTTGCTGATCTTTGCTTTTTGTATTTTTTTAAAACATTTTCCGGGGATAACTTCAAATTGCTTCATAAATGATTAATTAAATCCTTTCCAAGAGCAAACCTGGGTAGATGATAATTTCAATATTCATGAATATATATACCGAATTAAACATAATGACATATACATGAATGAACGTAACTTTCCTCAATTTTCAGAAAGGTAGCATTCACTATCACTATATTAAATGTTATAACCATGTATCACTGTTTAAGCACAGAGTTAATGTTTTTAGTTCAAGACATAGTTCTACTAATATACAAAATGCATATTGGAATGTGCACCTTCCAGGAAACCAAATGTTTCATTAATTTTATAATTGATTACAATCAATTCATTCCATGACAAGCCAATAAGATCTAGCGGATAAAAAAATCCACACTGGTTATCATTTCATGCGTATCATACTCAGTCGGTTTTCATGACTTGGAGATCTGACGGTCTGAACCAACTGCAGAGTCTTTTCACTATTGCTAGCAAACAGTTTGGTAGATTGCACCTGATAGCCCTTCTTAGTGATAAAGGTAGTTGTTACAAGTGATCCACTTTGAGATTCTGAACTGTACTTGGAAGGAGTTTTGGATCGCCTAACGCGACCTGGGCAAGTTCTTGGGCGGGTTGTTTTTGGTGGACTAGAAATGATATCTTGGGTTGGAGTTTTGGCAGTTTGATGTTGCAGCGTGGATCCCGCCACGGATAAAGACCTTGGTTGTGATTTTGTTCTGGCTGCTGCGGTGTCTGCAAAATAAAAGAAATTGATAAACATAACTTTTTAAAATTCTCTAATCTAAAGAAGATTTATACTTGTAAGATCTGTAAACCTCATTTCAGTTCAAGCTCGTTAGATATCATGACCTCACAATATTGATTATATAACTATAAAATAATTTCCAGATGGAACCTTCATGAGAAAAAACAATATTTTTCCATTTTTTTTTAAAACAATTAGAGCTCATTTCACTAGTACAGCTCAAACAAATTTACAAACAGAACAGCATTTACATACGGGGTCTTTGATGCGGTGATTGTGAGACAGACCCGCTGAACGGTGGGACGTCTACCAGAGCTGAAGGAGACCATGTTGTCCATGCATATGACCTCCCCCTTGGCTGCGGCACCACACTTTCAGTTGTCTCTCTCAAATACTCCATTCTTTTAGTGTTTCGCAGGCTATTTTCAAACATGACAGGGTTTTGATATTCAGCAACAACCGATTCTATCATCTCCTTCTTGTAACTGTCCCACCTTGACTTCTCAAGGAATTTCAAGCACAAATCATCATCCAGTGGATATTTCCTGACCTTGGCTTTTATCTGCTTGAGACAAGCATCGTCTGCTAATTCTCTGAATTTTGATAATGGAATATGGATGAGCTCACATCCCTGGCTGACTAGAGAATATGCTTTATTTGGTGTGTCCCCATCCTCAAATAAGCTATCCAAACCCTGAAATATAACAAAACAAGTGGGGATTTCATAAGTTATATCATAATTCTCACATGGTGCGATTGCGGGTAACCATCTTGTTTGTTTTAATGATTGGATTTTGGAGTTTTATTGCGCACCTCTGATCTTTGCGCTTCAGGTTTGTTGTTTTGAATGGTGCAAGATGGTGACCAACAATCGGCCTGTGAAACAAAAACTTATCTGATGTGATTAGCATGCGTGAAACATCAAGTACGAATATCTGTCAACCATATGTGATAAATTAATTGTCTATTATTGAGGAAACTGTGTATTCCAGTTTATTCTCATCATTTGATTAGATTGTCATTCTTGTATTTTTTTATATGCAACTCTTGAGGCAATAATGAATATATGTAAATATAGACTATATTGCAACAAATTGCATATGTAGCGATCTGAGACGACGAGGGCTGGTGTGTATATGTCAGAAATGTCTGTGTACACATCATTCTGTGATGCATTCGGTTCGTACTTTCACGTAGCAAGTTTGGGATGGTGGCGCTCCGAACCATGCACATTTCCTTCTTTTGGCAATTCGCAAATCCGATCTGATACAAATATCGCCTTTTTCACATTAGATTTTCATAATCAAACGCATCTTTAGAAGACGACATTTGGCAAGATTTATGGCCAGGCCATTTGACATTTGGGGGATGGAGAAATATAAATATCATTTTCAAAAAGGAAATTGCATACAAATTCTTAAAAAAAAGACTTTCTTGTTATGCAAACACGTACAAAGCACTGCCCGTCCCTGATGGTGTCAACCTTTACGAATATTCCACTTCCAATGCCATCTTTACTTGATGCCGAAGATCTACAAAAATGCACAAAAGAAGTGATGATGGTTTATGATATGGTTGCAATTATCACTGTTTTGGGTAGAAATGTAGCAAAGCAAAGTAGGGGAAGATGTCAATGTACATGATGAGTTGCAGACAAATCTAAACATATTTTTTTTTAAATTACAATATATAACATGAAATGTGGAAGATTTCCTAAGAGCAGGTTTCACTGATTTTTATTTCATATTTATTTTAGTTTAGATAATGATATGCGCAATGTGATTTAAACCTTTGTGATTTGGGCTAAACCACTAACGCTGTTTACATTTGATTTATGTGAATAAAACTAATTTTGATGCAGTTTCATAGAACTAATGCCCTATGTCACAAATAATAACAACTTTATTACCCCGATGAACATTTTTTTCTAATCTCATGCAAATACATACTCAGTTTGCTGTTGGCTATTGGAATGTCCTTGTCTGTGTGTGTCATGGATGTGTGTGATGGCTGACTTTGAACTTGACTTTGAACTTGAAGAGGCGCTCGATGAACTGGTTGATGGCACAACAACGGGTCGACTCCTTTGGCCAAAGCTGGTCTTGGGCCTGACTTTAAACCGCGTTGTTATTTCTCTCTGAGGAGTGTCGCTATCGCTGACACTCTCTGATATGTCGCCATCTTCTGACTGAAGAATGGCGCTGTCTTTGGCTCTCAAAGCCGCCGAGGTAGGCTTGCTTTGCAGCCTGGGTCGTGCAGATTGGGCCCGACTCAATCTGTTGGCAGAAGCGTTCGAGCTTGAGCCTGTGATGAACTTGTGAGCTTCAGAGCCGAGAAGTACACAGTGTTGATATGATTGACATTTATCCAGGTCAACAAGCCTCAGTACATCACAACTGCCCTGAAAAAACAAATAGAATGCATGATGGTAAAAAGGTGGGCGAACTAATGTAACACAGGTGGCATAGAGAGTATATCATTTGTATATCGCTATATCATTTTAAAACTTTCTTAAGATCTATAATTATATATTCCTATCAGTCAGTCTTTACCCAGATTATAAGAAATAAATAAAGATATAATGCAAAGATAACTGTTGGTATTCATATTGGAACAAATTGATCTTCGAGCTCATAACTCTTTCTTCGCTAAATATAGATATCTGTCTCAATTTTCTGTTCTATTTTAAATAGCTAATTACAGCTAGTGTGGACTAATTTATTCAAGTTCAGGGACACATAAGCATATACTTGAAAATGTTCGGTGTTAGTTTCCGATAAGGCTTTTCCGAGTCTGGTGTAATTCATGTTTAGTTAAATGATGCAATTATAAAATGTAAATCCATAATATTGATCCAATACCATAAATAGTTTTATGTTTTTATGTTGGGTAGATAATGTGCAAACAATACACGCCACAAATCACAGTTTGCAAAATTCGTGTCAGTTCTTGTTAATTTTTATCTTATTTGTAGTGTAAAGTTTATTACATTTTGTTTTCTCCTCTTTAATATATGGAAAACCATAAAATTTATTGCAAACAGTGTGACTCAAATAAAACATGCAATTGCAATGAAATGTGTGGTTCTCTTATTTGTAAAAAAAACGTGTCACGATAATCATAGACAATTGTCAATATGTACACCACAGATTTATAGTAAAATCACTCCACACATACATATATGGACCATATGATAATAAAAAGTATGTGATCCATTCAGTGCTTTTCTATCCCATCCTTTACAAGTAGATGACTAAAGTCTCCAGAGTTTCAAATAATATTTCATTTATATGCTCTGGTATTAATTATATGTAATCATAAATAAATAAGCAATAACAATTTTGTACCTTTACAACAAACCAGAGCCATTCATTTTTCCTGCTGTCCCTGACCACCACCTTGTTATGGTTGAACTCCTCCATGCGACTCACGTAGCTGATATTTCTGATCTGCTCATCATTCCATGCCTCCAAATATTCCCACCGCCTGCAGTAAAAGATCAACTAACATTGAAGAATTATTATCAGAAGTCCCGAAGAAGAGAATATGCGCCTTCTATCTTGATTAAAATAGTTCTTCTTTCTGAGTATGTTCAATGTTTTGTTTGTCTCTGTGCTTTGATAAAAATGATCCAAGTAAGGCTTGACTCGTGATGAATAAAATAATAATATATACACCGCAGCATGTAGATCACTCTGTTGCCTTTTTCCGAACAAATAATATCACTATAGTCTAAATCAGTTGTTGTCAGTGTATATATATATATATATATATATATATATATATATATATATATATATATATATATATATATATATATATATCAATAGATACATATATAGTTTTATAAATTTAGTATAGTACAAAATATTATGAATGCATATATAGTTCTGCCAATTATTTATTCTCAATGGATACTTCCAATTAGACGATCAATGTACTCTCAGCTTGACAAGTTCATTTCCATTCTACTCAATCATTCGATTTAGACTGGCATAACTGGTTAACGGTGATTGATGACGCTTATTTTGAAATAACATAGATGACATTCTAGTCAACAAGTTCATCGGTTTTGTGCTTGGAAACTAGGTTATGGCTGACCATCGACATGCATGTATTAACACCCTTAGTCTTACATTTTGGGCTTTTGATAAACGTCAGGGTGACATGGTCATTCCATTCAATACCACATACATAAATTTCATTGCAAACTGAAAGAAAGACACTTGATCATAAAAGGTGTTATATTCATGGAATTGCTGCATGGCCCTCCACTTGAACCGTGAAAAACCACACGCTTTAGATATGGCGGAAAACACATTACTTCTTGGTATTTGACAATGTATTTTCCACTTACTGTAATGATTTCCATTTTAAGTTGAAAAAATATCGGATTATGTGATAAACATGTACTTAACAGTTCAACTGACCTGAAGAACCCGTATCTGAAGTTAAACTCTTGTTGCACTCGTATATCCAGTTTATTCTCCAGGAAATCCTCTTTATCGATGTAGACAAATTCTGTGTCCTGTGCTGTCACGATTGTGGCATTTCGCTTTGTGTTCTGAACCAGAGCTATTTCCTGTAAGGAGAAGGGCGGTATTGCTGGTTTCAAATACATAAAGGCCATCAACATGATATATTTCAATGTAACTGAAGGTATAATCAAAGAATATTCTTACCCCAAAGCATGCCCCTTTCTTGAGCATAACCACTTCCGGTTTGACAAAGACGTTTCCGTCATCTTTATCCAGGACCACAGAGACCGCTCCAGAGTATATGAAGTATAAGTTGTAACCAATGTGTCCCTTCCTCAACACCACCCGCCTTCTCCCACACCTCAAAATAACACAGGACTTCACAAATAGTGGCTGAACACCGATTAAAATCTCACCAAGCTTGAGTTATTACACTAATGTAAAAATAATGCCACGATAAAACATGTCATGATAAAGGTATTAAAGTTCGTGACTTTTTTTTTGCAAAGTTGTAATTCTGATGTTTTCACTGACCTCATATATCTGACAATCTTGCAGAATAGGTCCTGCATCTCGCGGGTATATTTGCGGAAGCTTGGTAACCCCCTCATCAGCCTGCCTATAATCTCAACATCTTTTGCTGTTCTGTCTTGAGGTTCTTTATCAAACAACCACTGAACCTGCAGTGGAACTGCCAACTGCAATGATATTGATCATACAAATTCCTAGTTTTTAAAATCCAGACATGCACTCTAGAAATCGTACAGTGTAGATAGAACAAAACATTGTCATGGCCAATCAATTCCACTTACAATTCCAAGACAATCAATTCCACTTACAATCAATCATGTATTACATTGTACTTCCAAATTCAACACTGAAGCCTTGGGTAAAATATCATAAGTAATATTAGAGGAACCATGGACATATGTATCTTTTTAATCAAAACCAATTAGGATCACAACCAATTTTGGATCATGGATAATTCGAACATTGTTATGGTACCATATCTATAGTATATATTACAGGCATACATTGAATATTTAAAAAGATTATACAGTGAGTGTCACTGATTAAAATTTAAACCATCCAATGTTATATTTCTATATTCAGTTTTATTTTGTTCAACAAAATCTAATCGTTCGATTAACATCTTTAAGAAGTCGGACTTGACCCAAACATGCGTGATTTATTTGACGCAATCCATTGTGTATGAGAAATAAATGTCTCATAAACAAAAAGCATATGACATCTAGCTTGCACGAACATGAAAAGCGTGTGGTGGTTACTTTAAAGCATTAGATATATTCTCTCTAATAGTGTAAACCTATGATTATAAGGATGATGATTTAAACACAAACTTCTTTCCTGAGCTTGAAATCCTTGAGGTTAAATCTGACTTCTTCCTCTGTTTCTTTTTCGCCTTCTCCCACTTTGGTTTTGCGGGTGACGTTCACCTGGTAGTTCTCTAGCACCCCGGCGTCGATGGCGTATCTCCTTATGGCAAGACATACCACACACAACATGCGGACAAGGCGGGCCACGCGGCGGAATACCTCAATAGGCTGCAATGGATGCCTTGAGAATGAAATATCTAGCATTTCCATTCTGCTGATTATATATGAATGTTTTCATGGTAAGAATAGTGGTAGTTCACATGACTGCAAGTGAGGCAGATACGTTAAAATGGGTCTGCAACTGCAGCTAATAATGTTATTTATTTATGTAAGAGGATCAAAAACAGGCAATTCAGTCATCTTGCATTTTGTCTGATACCAATCTGCACTGGATTAGATCCAAAAAGTCTCAAATGGAATAGCCCTAGTAACTTTTCCAAAATCTCTTGTGGTCAAATGTGTGGCATTTCAGTATGTAATCCTGTCATATCAATTAAAGCCAAACTCCCAAATCCTGTTAAACACATTGATATAATTTCACACCAAAAAAAGTATTTCATTCTTGTCATGTTTTTTTTCTAATGTGGAAGCTTACAGTTTAAATCATAATTGAGACTGTGAAATGAGTACATACCGGTGGTTTCTTTGGCAGGTTTTCATCAGGAATCTGAAAACGTACAAATGGCATTTTAGTTCAGATTATGCATCCAGTAGAAAACAAATGTACAACATTCTACAAAAGCTATTATCATTATTTCTATAAAAAAAAGAAGACTGCTCATTAAATGGTGTGCATCTGTTTATGTCAAAGTATATCTCCACAGATTAGATGATAATGATCACTACATATAAGCAGTTTGTGTTGTAATATTAATGAGAAATGTTGTTAAGTTACAGTCACAACACAGCCAGACAGGCATTCATGCCAAACTCAATCTCACCACACACAGCATATCCTCGCCGCTATCATATGAATCCATGCTTAAATGGATACCAGATTTATGCGTTTATCTGCTTTATAAATACTGAGCTCCAAATTGAATATCTCAGTGATGATATGTGAGAAAAAAATTACTCAAATCATTAATATGTTCAAGTCAGGCGACCGACCTTTACAGACAAAATCGAATTTACTATTTGCTTACAAACTGATATCTGTGTATTTAAGCTGTAGTTATTGACATTTGACAAAGCATTTAGATCCTTAGAAAAGCTTGACTTGTGAGCTGACAATGTCAATGACTATGATACTTTCTCCTCGGGGTATGTCCAGAGAAGTCATATCAAAGTTCTCTGGTATGTTTACACAGCGTATTTGTCAAATCAGTGGGAATATTGTCACTAACTCTACACAGGTTTAGTTAGGCTATCGTGTGCATGCGACATTCTTTATTTGGTGAAATATTTACACTATGTCACCAAAACCATGGATAGAGGAAGAATCATACTTCAAATACAAGCAAACTAGGTAGTTGAAACCAAATAGTGACATAATAAATAGGGAACACGCTCTCATGGCTTGAAATGCAATTTAAAATCGTCCTGAAAAGAGACCAATTGATGGGCTTGGAAAGATATTGATGGCAAATCAGATTCTTGTATGTTAAAATGAAATCAACAGTGTAAAAGGCAAGGATCCTCAAGAAAAACCTGGACGACGATCACAGTCCCCAGCCAATACCAAAATGAAATTAAATTGAACCAATTAAGATAGATAAATTGCTCCTGCATTAAGTTTTGCTCCATTACATAAGGAGCGACAGGATTTCTGTCTCAGGTTTTGTTAGTCCCACTTTAAGTATAGTTCTCATATCAGATATCAGCTTTAATTTTACCTGTGTATATTTGCCTCTGACCTTAGTATCAGTTGTTCCACATACAATATACTCATTTCACCATCTAACAGATTGTGTCGTATGATGCAACAATAATCCAGGCCTTTCAAAATCACAAACTACCAATGAAACGATACCAATAAACATTCCGCCTGCTTTGAAATTTCCTATTCAAGATAATAATCAACAATTTGATATAAAATCTTTTTTGATACAGAAAAATTTCATGCTGATACAGATAGATTAATTACACCAGTAAATGTTTCCCAAATGGTTTTTTTATTTATTGATCTGTTTTAGGTCAGGCTGTTCGCCAACATTTGATTACAGTCTTAAATTGACCGCACAGAATCTATTAAAGCAATGTAATGGTCCTGTGTTATTGCTGACAGTTTTAGTGTTGCAGATAAGGAGAGACACCTGTTGGGATCACCTTTGTGCAGGTGCACGTATAAGGGCCACCTGGTGATGAAATCCAGTCTTAAGCTTTTTCAATATCCTGATTATCACAGTGGAGTGTTAACACTTGGATAAACATCCCACCAGTTGATATTAAAGATTTCAAAATGTACACTCGGACATTGTTGTTTTGAAAGTTTATATAGCTCGTTGAAATTTCAATGTAATGGCGTTGCCAGATCAAGAAGTAACTAAAATGTGAAATTTAGCGCTGATAGTAATAATAGAGTATCCATGTTCAGGTTGTCAGTCATTTTACCTTTGTATTATAAATGTCATTCTTATAAAGGTTATATAATTTGACAAGGAATGTTTCATATTGGGAAAATCGATTTCTGTCATTTCTGACACCCTTAGTTAAATCATTATAATATCAAGGATGGCCATATTTAATATTTGATTGTTACCGCAGAAGTGGCTACAAAACGGATTTTTTTCTGAAAGAGTTGACTCAAACACCTGTAAAAAACTTGCGTATTTCTATATTAAACTTCGTATGCATTGTAGATGCTTCATTCTGGTTTGGGAATATACTGATGGAAAACAGAACATTATCTTAAATGCAAATAGAAAATATTTGTGTTTCGTGTTATGGGATAATCGGCGTTTATCCCTCTTTAATATCTCCGATTATTTTTTTATAATTGCAAATATGCCATTTGACCAGGTGTTTAGTGCAAATCATTAAATCATTATAAAGCTAAGCATTTTGGTGCATCGATTTCTAAATTTATACGCATTGCTTTGTTAAATTTCCGATGAACTATTAATGCGTACTTAATAAGTCACAAACATATCATTGATTGACAGCTTGGATTAATTGATCAAATGGGACAGACAAGATCGTTTGTGATTTATTACCTGTACGGGAACTTTAAAACATGAGATCTACTTTAAAGGATCAATGATTGCCTAAGGTTTATTCATAATATTGATGTATTTTTACTAATATGAAACATTAAGTTGTCAATTAATCATTTTGGTGTTGGTCCACACTATTCTCGGACTATAAATTATGTTTTAAGTATGGCCTTTTGATACAATAATGTTTACTCTATGGTACGTTTTGATTCAACTTGATAATTGCTCCCCACTACACCAAAAGGGAAAGAAAACCTTTAGATAATCTATATATATTCTGCAAATAGTTGTAACAGTAATTGTTTATCTACAGCAACTTAGAGTAACTTTTGCTGAAATAATGTCAAGAATTTTGGACTGGTCAGGAACAAACTGTTGAAACTAGTTTATAGAATTCCCTATGTAATCAACCGCAACCCTTCGAATAAAATGAAAATATTTTTCTTGAACTTGCGATGAATAGCCTTTGCATATACAGATTTCAACAAAACCAGTAATTTGAAAATGTTTTGAAAATATATATTGTCTGTTTGGCTAACTGCCTCCGGTATTCTGAACATCCGATAATGACCAAAAGCTACATGCACAGAAAAAATAATAATTTATTGATCGATTAATTAGTTAATTAATTTATTGATTTACTTGCTTACTCACTCACTTATTCATTCATTCATTCATCATTCATTCATTTATTCATTCATTCAATCACTCACGCACTCACTCACTCACTCACTCATTCATTCATTTATTTATTCATTTAAGTTTTGGGGGAGGACGTATTTAAATGATATTGTGGTGGCCAATGGAAGGAATATGGACAGAACTTGGCATTAGACGTTTTGAAAAAACTTATATGTTCTCAGATCACCGAGGCTTGTTCTCAAATTTGTTGGCCCTTTTGGCCCATAAAGATAAAGGATAGATGATAAATTAGAATTCCTCAAATCTGGGAAAACATGATGAGGATTTTAGAACCATCTACGAATGGCTATAAAATTCTATGGGCCCACACAATATTCCCTTCATTGTCAGCATTAATATAAATGTTAATCCTACATGGACAAGTCATTGTTCAAAAGTAATCGAATTAACGTTAACACAGTCAGATCAAGCCACAATTTCATCACTGATATAATATTTCACCCTCCACCCTAGAGCCATGAAGCAGGAAAGAGAAGCTTTGTCAGGGCCAACAGTAACATTGACAATTTAAAAATATTTAGCAAAATGCGTATTTTTGGACAATATTTGACCTCGCCGAAATAGCCTTGAAACTATTACTATGACGATAAGATAGCCGCGCCGCTTACCACAGCGAGGCCTGAGTCTGAGGAGTCGGATGCCTTCAGTCGGCGTCCTCTCGATCTCGCCTTGTTAAAGGCAGCCACGGATCCCAGCGATAATCTGCTTGCCCTCCAATGACCCTTAAGAAATTTCTTCCGACCTGAAGCCATCGGACCCGGGGACGTGGGTCCCTCCGGGGTCGGCATGCTGAAGGGCCATGTTGTTCTCTTTTTCAGCTGCCCCCGCCCTTGCCCTGAAGGTCCGGAGTCCACCGACAGGACCTTCTGAATGAAGGGCGCGCCTCCGCTAACAAACGCCTCTATCATCATCAATTATCTCCCGCCCTTGAAAAACATTTTATTTCAAGAGGAATGTTTCAATTTGTCTTCTATATTCTCAACACAAAATCTCCATTCTAAAAACAATCCGTGGCCAATAATCCAATAAGATGCCTTTGTACATATATCATCAGTACACATGTCAGAGGTGATACAAGTTTATCAACTGCACGTACACCGCACACCACAGTGACTGTCATGTTGGTCTTGCTCTATATATGTCTCTGCTTAAACGATCATAAATGGCATTGATTCATGATCCACGTGTTAATACTTTATAGGAACAGTTTTGGCTTTAAGATATGAGTTATGGATATTGGATGGTCTCCTTTTCATTTGGTTAATCTCCTGTGAGTTTCCGATACTATCAATAATTGGTGAACGCATGGTTTTTAATCTGTTTTGCCTTGTTTACTATTTTTAACGTCTTCTTTTCGATCCATTAGTTTCATATATTTATTTCTGTATGTTTTATATTTCCATCATGTCCTTGGCATTCCATTAAAATCACCCTTTTTGTGTCAATGCAATTAAGGTCTGCTCAGATAATAGTAAAACTGAATATGTACCACATCGCTATTGACTATGTAATAAATTTCCAACTTATACCAGAAATAAAAATATGTATATATGGTATTTTCCACTTATATATCAGGCATTCTGAAAGAGATATGAGAGAAATATTTCTTTTTCCCTTTCTAAAAGTCTCAGTGCATTATTTCGTTATGAATATATCGTAATCAACGAAAAATATCCTCAGGTCGTATCGACCACAAACAGACTACAGATATTATGAATATTTCAAATGAAGTTTTTCTATATGATATTGAGATAAGCATATAAGGCGGATATGCTTCATCACTAATGAGGATATGTTATGGAAAAAGGCAAAACCATTCAATAGGAGCTTCCAAGTCCAAAAAGGCAAACGTCAAATTATCGACGACAGGGACCGCTAAACCTTAATAATCCGACCAGATTACATCTGCTATTATCCTAAATGACAACCTTTATATAAACTGCAAGCCGCTCTCATGGTTATATCCTGGCTAAATATCTGTATATTCTAAGTTTACTCCATTCATTCCATTTTTCACAATGATGACTGTCCTGATCTTATTATTCGCCCAAAATCTGTTTTGAATTTAATAAAACATCAAAACTAACCTAACCAACCAGTGGAGGAAAATTTGTTGTTGTTCTTGATATGTGAAAGTTTGCAAGAAATAAATTGCAAGAAATAAATTGCAAGAAATAAATTGTATTTCACTTTCGAATGTTTCCAGTTCAGGGCTAATTTGTTGATGTTGTCATGAGGAATTCCAGCAGAAATAGATAGTATTCACTTTTGTATGTGTCCATTCAAATCTCGTCAACTCTAAACGTAGATAAATCCATATGTTCCGCGTTCAAATTTATTGATTTGTACATACTTATATTTCCAGTCAAATCTAGATGTATCATATCAGGCCGTTCCAGTGTAATGATCTGAGGATGGATGGGTGGAGTAACTGGTCTAGAGTGGCATAACATGGCGTGCTCAGTAGCTAAGAACCCCGGCGAAACAGTTCACACATTGTGGCGGCTGCAATGGAAGTGACTATGTTATTATGGAGCTCCTTGCTTTTATGCAATATCTCCAGGCGATATAAACCATTATGATAACACAATTACCGCCACCAGTCACCCGGATCACCCGAATCACAGCGGCTATTCATATTGTGCATAAATCAGGGGAAAAAACTGTAATGACCGTTCCTGCATTTAATAGCCACAGAGCACAGTGTTGCGAAACATTACATAGTTCCTTCCTTCACTAGTTATAGTTACCAACATGTATATAGATATTGTTATTTAAGGGTCAGTTTTCATCATAAGCCAACCCCAGTTCTGTAGCCAGTTGTGTTTTAATCACATCGATGGAACTAAGCCTTTGAAATATATCAACCAACAGCTCAACTTAACTTAATTGTATCAACCAAGCGTAATTTTGCACCATTAACCTGTAACTTGATACACGATACAGCTAGACTTGAACATGGGTATTTAGAAAATACAACTGGGCTTGAATCAAACACTGTCAAATCATAAACATATAATAATTCGGATAAGTCTCAGTTAAGGTCATCATCAACACCTTAATGTTTTTAAAAGGGCAGTGAAAAATAGCATATCTACATGCACGATGCACATACATCGATTTGTTTTTAACTCAATATATGATACGTTATGTACATTTTCATCCCATCTCAGCATTATTTCAAGCATATTTAGTTGAAATCATTTCATTCATCGTCATATAAAAATATCGAATATCATACCCATGTGCGGCTATTTTCAGAAAAGCTATTTTGTGTCAGTTGTTATTAATCGGTTTTATTTACAAATACTATGGTTTTAAGATATCTTTCCTTATGATAACGATTTCATTGTTTCTAAAGTATAACGTAAAATATTCCACATTGGCTAGCTATGCTACAAATGATTTTGACCGTAACATAATAGATGTGAATCCTTTCACCGCTGTCCCATATATTAATCCCCATGCATGATCCATCCAAAGGGTTGGTTCTATTTCAAGAAAAATGTATTGCTGATCTTCTGAGGAATACACATAATCATGGAATATATGAAAAGAAAATAAGTTGAAAAAATAATAAATATATGATCATAAAGACTGTCTTCATTGATATTAATTGTATTACGCTATTCCATTCACATGATCTATATTTCATACTTTGAGGCCATGTCTTCAAGGACTCTTGTCACTGGCTTGAACATTCGGATATTCCTAGATCCAGTAAGATTGGGCTTCACCCCACTCCCTCATTTCTTTTTGGGAATGTCTGTGTGAGTAATTTGTACAAATATCTGACGGGAAGTCCGGGATTGGGTGTGTGCAAAACAATTACCGTCTTGAACAATAATCCTATCCCTGTATGGTTATTGAAAGAGACATGACGTATAACAGAAACCTTCTTCAAATATTTACTGATATCTGTATTTTGTACATGTCTTATTTATGTTATGGGCAATAATATCAAAATGAGAGTTGGCTTAAAACAATAATGTTAACAACATCTCATGTTATATGTCCAAAGTACGATGTGGAGAGGTCAGTTCTATTTGCATAAATCATAATAAGAGATTCACACATGAGAAAGTTGCGTAGCGCACTTCAAGACAAACTAATCAAAAATCATTAAATGTAATTTGTAACCATATGATAAATGCTGGCTATCGTTTTAAATGATCACATACATGACGATAAACTTCCAAGTAGATTTCAGCCCATCATATTTATTTATCATTCAAACTTTAAAGAGATACTTTTGAATGATTCTGTTTCTGTAAAATACATATCTATTTGATCACAAATTATTATTTACATTAGAATTTTCCCACTTAAAGCATTTATGGAATGAGGTTTTTAAGCACTTTTTCCATGCAAGAGTACAGCAAGTACTTGGCACTTTCAGCAAAACACATTAACCATGGTCGGTGTATTTTGGACGATTTCAGTGTGATAGCTTGCTTGCATCACACTTTCATGACTACATGTCACAAGCATGCCCCAAACCTCTGTAATATTGCCTGTGACCTCTGTGATTTTCCGAATGCTTTAAAAACCTTCATGAAATCAGATTTTCAAGCACATTTTCCTCACATGATATAAATGTTTGAACCCTAAATTTGGTGGTGAAATGATATTTCATTATATTACCCCTTACATAAATTTCTGCGCCACTTGAGAGTAGATGATTCTTCTGCTACGATGTAAATCATCCATTGAACACTTGCTGACCATTAATCTTATCCAACACCTGTTAGCAAAGTTTCGCTAGCCATGGGGCACCTCCAGATTAGGACACTGGAGTGATTTGGTTCACATGGTCCGGAAATATAGTGGAAGCCCTGAACCTTTTATGTTGCAGTTAAAAATTCCCGATCACACGAAAAATGGTCTTATATATTTGCAGATAGTGGTCAATAATCCCCAGGGTTCATGGTTCTCTGGATGGCCAACCGATTTTGTCATAAGCCCATCTCCCGGGCGACTTTACTGAAATCAGTGTACATGTGAATGGGGTATTATATGACAAACATAAGGCAGTTGACACAGTAGTGATAATGGCATATGATTTCATGAAATTGATAAGGTTCCTCGACACTCAAAGATATTGCAAATTTCATGGTTGCATGAGAACAAAGTTACAAGACATTCCCATGTTTAGTAAAATTGTAACCAGATTTTACAGTGATCATAAGATTGAGAAAGGTTACCGATGACACATTCCATGAAGATATTATATTGATAAACTTACCGATGACACATTGCATGGTGGTTATATGAGATTGATAAGCTTACTGATGACACATTCCATGAGATAGATGAGCTCATTGATGACATAACCCAAGGTGGTTATATGAGATTGATAAGCTTACTGATGACACATTCCATGAGATAGATGAGCTCATTGATGACATAACCCAAGGTGGTTATATGAGATTGATAAGCTTACTGATGACACATTCCATGAGATAGATGAGCTCATTGATGACATAACCCAAGGTGGTTATATGAGATTGATAAGCTTACTGATGACACATTCCATGAGATAGATGAGCTCATTGATGACATAACCCAAGGTGGTTATATGAGATTGATAAGCTTACTGATGACACATTCCATGAGATAGATGAGCTCATTGATGACATAACCCAAGGTGGATTCATGAGATTGATAAGCTTACTGATGACACATTCCATGAGATTGATGAGCTCATTGATGACATAACCCAAGGTGGTTATATGAGATTGATAAGCTTACTGATGACACATTCCATGAGATAGATGAGCTCATTGATGACATAACCCAAGGTGGTTATATGAGATTGATAAGCTTACTGATGACACATTCCATGAGATAGATGAGCTCATTGATGACATAACCCAAGGTGGTTATATGAGATTGATAAGCTTACTGATGACACATTCCATGAGATAGATGAGCTCATTGATGACATAACCCAAGGTGGATTCATGAGATTGATAAGCTTACTGATGACACATTCCATGAGATTGATGAGCTCATTGATGACATAACCCAAGGTGGTTTTATGAGATTGATAAGCTTACTGATGACACATTCCATGAGATAGATGAGCTCATTGATGACATAACCCAAGGTGGTTTTATGAGATTGATAAGCTTACTGATGACACATTCCATGAGATTGATGAGCTCATTGATGACATAACCCAAGGTGGTTATATGAGATTGATAAGCTTACTGATGACACATTCCATGAGATTGATGAGCTCATTGATGACATAACCCATGGTGGTTATATGAGATTGAGACAGGTTCCTAATGACGCAACCCATGTTATATGTTGAGGCTGGTGCCTAGGACCTATGGAGACTTACCGTGGTGATACTAGTGGCTGTACTCAATGCGCTTCCCCTCCTGCTGCTCCCACTCAGATGGCTGAACCTCCTGTCCTTGAGCACCTCCAGAGGGGTCATAATATGGTCCAGGTAGCCATCAAGTATATTCTGAGCCTTACGCCCCTCCGTATCTGCCAAATCCCACATGACATCGTTAGCAGCTACTATCAGGCGGGTGGTTACCTTGATGGGGCTGCTCAACTCTTCCATTTTGCCTGGCACTTCTTAATTATATATTCATCTGCACTAACTTTGAAATTGCCGTATTTTATAGTGATCTATATGTGTATAATATCCGACTTCATCGTTGCGATGTGAAAAGTGAACAGATGTCTAATTCACAGTCTTGGTGTGTGTATCAGCGCTTCCATTTTGCCTGGCACTTCATATTATACAATCATCCACACTCCTAACTTTGAAAATGTCCATTTCTATAGTGCTCCGTATATGGGAACACCCGAGTTCATCTTTGCGATGTGATAAGTGAACATTTGCCAAATTGACAATGAAATCTCAGTGTATGTATCCTATGGTGTCTTCTTCATGATGTGTATGCAGTCAGACATCACTGGTAAACATTGATTATATCACAGCACACATAACTAGCTTGTCATACATGGATTATCAGTCTCAGTGATAACAAAAACACACAATTCTAGCACAGGCACCACACAATGTATATACATTTCACCATATTTTTCCAGGTGTAACAATAGTAATAATCCAATGTATCAATATCTTAGACTCTTCTAATCACATAATCAATATCAAAGGCTCTGTTGAGTTCAGTCTTGTTGTATATTTTGAGTTGTCCAGAACATTGAATAAATAAAGTGTGCAATAACTTTCTTAAAGGTATGTATGATTATGAGAAAAAAATCAAAATGCTGATAATTTTAAAACGCCCTTTCCCATTAGAGCTATTTGTTGGTATGTTCTTCTCTTCAATGTATCACAGCACACATAACTATGAGACTGTATTTTTCTCATTACGGTCATATGTATGTTATAAACGCTACGCTGAGACTGTTAGACTTTATATGATATTTGTATTACCTTGCTTTATGTGACAAGACACTAAACAATTTCCACTCCTTTATTGTTTCACAAACCAAAGTCCACTCAGCCAAAATCAATATCCGATAAATAAATTCTGAACTCTCGTTACCATTTTCAGCATTCACATAGAAATGTCCATCATAAGTTCCAATAATTAAATGTGTCCATTTTCAATCTACATAAGGAATTGGTTTAATTTGGAAGTGTCATATGATTATACTTTATATACCAAACGTTTGCAAGAATGCAAGAGGAAATGTACCAAAAATAACATTAACATTGTTAATTATCAGAATTCTGCAGTAGGTAAGAAAATTGATTGAATATATAATTTTGAAAATTACTCATAGAAATATGGTATATTGTCGATAGAACAGAAACCTGTTTCACATAACAGTTGGACTACACAGTCCAATAAAGTTGAAGAATGTTTGGATTGAAGATAAAAGTATATCTATCGACTTGGCCTGGATATCATATCACTGATAACAAGTAGTTGATTGGATGACCACTCATAGTATGGGGTAGTGTACATATGAACAAGGAGCTGCAACACAAACATGCCACCGTATCCAAGGCTGTATTGTTTTTGTTTTTTCCTACCTCCTTTAAGTATACAATCAATTAAGTATACAATCGATTTTTGTCAAGACCCTGAAGAGTCACTCAGTGTAACCGCGGGAGTCTTACAAATGCGTCAGGTATCAATTCAAAATCATTTTACTGAACAGTGAGATGTTCTTGATCAAACCGAAAGTATGTAAATTATCACGTTGTCTCCAAGGAACAAAATTAATCCAAAACCTTTCAATTTTGTGGAGAAGCCCCATCAAGATAAGCCGAGTGGCGCGGCACCGTCAGTCCCTGACACCGGAGAAAGGAGGGTTTTTTTCACCGCTGGATATGATATATATTTATTGATTTTAAAGGAAAGCGTTTTCATAAAAAATATAACACAGAGCATTAACTTTATCACTGGCATGGTAGCCTTGAAAAAGGTTTTGGAACCTCTGAGCTAATAGAACTAATTTTTTCCGTGCCCAGATTTCTTGCAATTTCACTTTTAATGTTATACGCATGTCAACTGTTGACCAAACGGCCAGTAGATCTGAGAACAGCCTACCCATTTAGGCCTGTAACCTAACCTACACGTCAAAGCCTCTAACAAATTGAATCAGCACTGAACAGGTAAAAAGGCAGTGGCCACTGGATCTGTCACTTGTCTGACCGAGCTTCAAATCGATAGCTTTTCAAATAATGTGTTAGTTTTCAAATAATTTATTAGCTTTCAAATAAATGTTAGCTTTCAGTTGATGTGTTAGCTCCAAATTTAATGTGTTAGTTCCAGCTCTGATAAGATATTTGCTCCAATTTCGGCTCACATACCTGTTTCAGTTTAGGAGGCGCAAGCTTACTTCGGAGTTCGGCTAGCCTACTTCCTGTGCATGACAACCTTATACTGGAAAACCGCTTGCTTGCGCTGAAATGATGTCCTCCATATATAATGTGGAATGTGGGGAGAAAATGGACAACATCACCTGACGATGGACTGACATTAATATTATGCTTGCACGGTTCTATGTTGTCAAATTGCAATAAGATAGATACATTTCAAAGTAAAGATTTTATTTCTGAGATAGATAAAAGGCTTACATTTGTATTACCTGTGAGAGGGAAGGGTGGCATGACAGACAGAAACATTGCTTGGTGCATTTGAAGCAAGCTTCGAGGAAGCGTCACCTGGCAGAGCAAGCTTTACAGAAGTGTCACCTGGCGGCGCGCCGTCACTCACTTCCTTTACTGCATTCACCGGATGCTGGCGTAGGTTCTGTAATTGTGATGACAGCACCCCTGCAATTCTCCCGGTAAGGAATGCCCTCTTCCAGTTAGCAGTGGACCTACTGCATCTTCTTTGTTGCAGAGTTTTGAGATCCATTTTTTCACTTTTAAAAGCGCCATGATCAATAATATCTTGTTTTCCTATGGTGCAGTTTGGAATCACAGCTGGTTTTTGAAAAGTCTGTGATGGATCCGCCAATCTTTCCTGGTTCAGTTGCTGGAAAACCTGATAAGCGTTTGTTGTAGTATTTTTTGTAGTTTGCTGCGATATTTGAGAATGCATTTTATCTAGCTTTTTCATCAAGGACATCCAAACATTCAAATGTAGGTTCCCAGTCCTGATATTCTGACGATGACAAACTCTGACATGACATTAATTCATGAAATTATATAAGGCGCCATTTTAACAATGACGTCACCAGAATATAGTATGACGTCACATGCCTCCGATGACGTCATCATATTAAAGCAATGGCCCCAGGTGGCACCACTAGGGGATTGAATGATTTTTACCAGGGATTTTTACAGACGTATTTCATAGTCATTATGGAACACCACAAGCTTTGTTATAAAAAATACATTATACGATGAAACCACACACAAATATTGTTTCCGTCTCTTGAATTGAAAACATAATGATCAATAAGATATCTTTTGAAGTTATTTTTATTATCATCAGAAATTGATTGCTCAATGTTCAATGTTGTGTCAGATGTTTGAAATATTTGGAATCAGCCTGAAAAAAGAATAAAATATCATGCTGAACAAT